>LZPO01107971.1:248763-268797 GCA_001675575.1 Neotoma lepida | reverse complement strand
GAGCTCTCCAGCATGGCCCCAACTAATTCATCTCCTGCAGCAATGAGCGAGGGGCAGGGCCAGTTCTCCTGCTTTCATGCCCTTAGGGTCAGCTCTATTGTGTTGCTCAGGTGAGGTACAGGGGTTACCAGCTGCAGCTGGTAAGGGGCAGGAACAGCCCTCCTGCTCTTATGACCCCAGGGCCAGCTCCTCTACTTGTCTGAGGCAAGGATGGGCTGGGTTTGGGGGGGAAGGGCATCTCTCCTCCACCCATGCTCACATGTCAGATGAGTAAGTGTGTGCATGTGTTACATATGTAGAGGCCAAAACAAAACNCTGGGTGTTATGCCTCAGGTATTGCCACTTNTTTTTCCTTTAATCTCTGTATTAGTTGGCTTTCCATTGCTGTGATAAACACCATGATCAAAAGCAACTTGGGGAAGGAAAGGATTTGTTTGACTTACACATCCCATCACAATCCATCATTGAGGAAAGCTGGGATAGAAACTCAAGCAGGGCAGGAACCTGGAGGCCAGAGCCAAAGCAGAGACCACAGAGGAACACTACTTACTGGCTTGCTCCTCATGGCTTGCTCAGCCTGCTTTCTTACAGCACCCAGACCACTCCAAGGTGGCACTTCCCACATCAAGCATTAATCGAGAAAACTCCACACAGACTTGCCCGACAGGTCATTTTCTCAGTTAAGGTTCTCTCTTTCCAAATGACTGTAGCTTGTGTCAACTTGATGAAAACTAATCAGCATAGACTCTTATCAACCTGAAGCTTATTGGTAGACTGGGCTGGCCCATCAGTGAGGACAGCCATAGTTCAGAACACGGGACAGCNGCCTTGTTAGTCCAGATACCCTGCCTTTTTCACGGTGTCTAACACAGGTGGGCACTAAAACCATGAGTGACAGTGTGCTGGTGATCCATCTATCTATTCTCCAGCCCAGAACAGCTTATTTAAAGGAAGCTGTGAGCCAGGCAGCAGAGGCAAGTAGATTTCTGTGAGTTCATGGGCAGCCTGGTCTACAGAGAGAGAGTTCCAGTACAGCCAGGGCTATGCAGAGAAACCCTGTCTTGAAAAACCAAAAGTAAATAAATAATAAAATAAAATAAAGGAAGCTGCAAGGCTGGAGAGATGGCTCAGTGGTCAAGATCACATATTGCTCTTGCAGAGGACTGGAGTTCAGTTCTCAGAACTCTTATCAGGAGACTTATAATACCCAGTTCACTTTGCCTTATTAGTGGCACACTGGAAGTTTCAAGCTTTCTGGATCCAAGGGATCTATCTGATGCCCTCTTCTGGACTATATCAGTACTCACATGATCATACATGCATGTAGATACACACATATACATATGAAAAATTTAAAATGAATCTTAAGGAAAACAAAGTGATCTGCATATGTGACAAAGTGGGGGCGGGGAGTCTCAGTTTTCCCAGAGGACAGCTCTGGAGAGTACAACAGAGCCCAACAGTTAGCACGACCCCCTTTCTGCTTTAGCACAGTGAGCAGTCTCACTGAGATAATGAGGAGCTCAGACCACTACCCCACCATAGGCAGCATATCGACCAGAGTTCAGTCTCCAGAGTCCACATGAAAAGGCCAGGCATGGTGGAACATGGTAATAAATACAGAGTTGGAGAGGTAGAGACAGGCAAGATAACTAGGACTCACTGATGGGACAGCCCAGTCCACCGATAAGCTTTAGGTCAATACAAGTCTATGCTGGTTAGTTTTATTCCATCTACACTGTCTCTTTGTGGATTCTTGAGTAACTATAAGTAAGTGTGTGTCACAATCGTGTGGGGGGCAGCAAAGTGACCACAGGTGATAGAGCTCCTTTAAGGTCAACACAGAAGCACAGGGCATCTGCTGGGTCCTGAATAGCTTTTTCTTTTTCACTTTGTCTTATTAGTGGCACACTGGAAGTTTCAAGGTTTCTGGATTTACAGTGAAGGCTCTGTGCAGACAGGGCGTTTCAAAAGGTTGCCCACAGTACAGCTCTGAGCAGCGCATTGAAAGGATTTGCATTTCAGGCTTCCCAGTTGTCCAACACAAGGAAGCTCCTGGAACACAATCTGCCTAAGGCAGAGATATCTCTAAAGTGGACAAAGAGGGAGAAACACCCAAGGACATGTCTAAGAAGATGAGAAACGGCCAATCTGCACAGGACAGTGGAGGTGCTATGCAGTGACCTTCAGATAGAGTCTAACGGCAGAATCCAGTATGGCTGAGGGATATGAGGCATAGCAGAAATCTCAGGCCTGGTATGGCATTTCACTTAGGAAGTGTGGACCCTGCCCCAGGGCTCTGCATTGTAGCCAGCTCTGGCGAGCCAGTGGATTCCTGTCAGCAATGATTCCTGATGTGGCCTGTGAGCCAGCAGCAGCTCTTATCCCTGCTGACTGGGACACTAGATCCTTCCTTTCTGCAGCTCCCCAAATGACTCATCAAAGGTTTTGGCCAATAGAACAGATCATAATTGAGGAGGGTCCAAACTTCCATGAAACCTCAGATCACTAGGTAAAATTCCCCAATTTATAAGTTGGGAAACTGAGGCTCAGCCAAGTTAACTAACTTCCTCCCAGCACCCAATATCCAGCAAATAACAGACCTGGGCTCAGCACTTAGTGTTAGGCATACCACACCACAGAGACACTCTTGCTGCCCAGAGGGATTTTCAATGGGAAAAACTCTTTGGCACCACATAGGATGGAAAGGCTCTAATGTCCCTCAGAAACTTCTGGAATCTATGTCCACCTTCAGCAAGATGTGGCTTTATATCTAGCAACAAGTCTCTGTCAACAGGGTCAGACCTCAGTGACTTCACTGTTGTCACAGACTACCCTAACACATCAACACACAGGACTTTCTGTTTTGTGACTTTGGCTTCTAGCAGGGGTATGCATGACTGACATAGAACTTGTTTCCTTCCCATTGCCAAAGTCATTGCTAAAGTGGAGCCAGTGGTGATTTGTAGTGGGAACAGGAGACTGTGCTTAGCTCCTTTTGACACTCTCAAACTAGAGTGAGATGGAAAGAGATGCTTTTCCCCACTGTAATCATGGCTCCCTGGAATTATAGAGCTGATGAAGGACATCACCTGATTTCCCACCTGACAGTCCTCTCCATCCTCTTAACACAACAGAACTGACATTCTGTGTTTCCAGGCACAGGTATACAATGTACCAGGTGATAAAACCCCAACCTCCACCCAGGGACCTGCATTGGATGGCTAGTCATTAACTCAAAAGCATCGCTTTTATTCCCAGCCTGGCATGTCAGCATGACCAGGCACTTTTTCTTCTTCGGGGAACTCTAAACATGACCATTTTTGTTGGGGTAGCAATAGTGTCAGGCATGAACTAAGAGGAGCTGAGTGATTTCCAGTTCACCTGTGTCTCATACATATAGACTCACAGGGTCAAGAAAGTGACACAGAAAATGTAATACTCACCCTTCCCCACACTCCACCCACAACTGTGTCTTCACAGCCAGAACTCAGAAAAGCCCAGAGAGACCATTTCCCCTCACAGAAGCATTCTGCCTGTATCCACAACTTAACCATTGACTGGCCAGGGCTAGACAGCAGAACAGGGTGACCAGAAGAGAGCCAGACAAACTGCAAGACCTCCAAAGGGGCAGACATCCCACTGTTGGTCAAAAAGGAGATGTGGGTTGGAGAGATGGCTCAGCAGGGGCTAACAATGTTATCCTTAAGCCTGATGACTTGAGTTTGATCCCTGGGACTCACACTATAGAAGGAAAGAACTGACTCTGACAGGTGGTTCTCTGACTTCCACAAATGCCCTGTGGCATATTCATGCCCCTCCTATAATAAATACATAAATGTAATAAAAAATTTAAAAGCAAGGCTTAGGTGGGATGGGGAGACATCTTGCTCATCTATATACAGGGACACCCTGCTCCTGCTGGACTCTGCATGGTGAGGAGGTAGGCATTAGCAGATCCAAGCCTGAGTGGACCCTGCACCCAAAGCCACAGGCTTGACCCCAGAAGCCAAAAGCTTAAGATGGAAAATAAGTCCCATAGCAGTATGACCAGACCCTACAGAGACTGAGAAATCTACCAGATCAGAGCACCCAGAGCTAAGCCAGTATGTAAAATAATGAATATGGTTTAACACGGTGGGTCACCACCAATCTTCATGTTCACATTTATTCCCTATTATGATACAGGAAGAAGTAGGCCATTTAGGAGTTGATCTAGGCTCTATTGTTATGAGGGTATGAATCCATTCAGGTGGTTAAGAGAATGGCTGGTGAAAAAGTACCTTGAGGGTGGGTCAGCTCCAAAAGCCAGTTTGGTTAGCCCTCTCCATTGATGCCTCCTTGGGACTCTGCCAACAAGGAGACAGTCCCAGACACAAGGCCTTCAACTTTGGACCAGAAACACAAGCCAAAATAAACTCCATAACTTACCCGATCTGTGGTATTTTGTTATTAGCAACAGAAAACAAGCAAAGATAGCAACGGCTAATCTTACTCTTTCTCTTCTGGTGTTTAGTTAGTGAGGACTGCAAGCATCCTGAAGGAAACAGGAAGACCGGGCAGCTAACCTCGAACAACAGGTTAGGCTGACCCACCTCTGACTCAAGGAAAGCCGATACTCAGGGTGTGTCACTCAGGAAAGTGACCTTGGACAGCCTCCTTATTAAACACATCCTGATTCTTGAGGGGTAGCTGGAGCCTGATAAAGTCTTTAGAACACAAACTTCAACAAGAGTGTTTAAATACTGCTGATCTGACCTTGCAGAAGTTGGTGGCTTCAACCAAAACACACAAATCCCAGCCATTCTAGAATGAGGCACCTGACAAGAGACATGCTAAACACATGCTAAACACATGACCATTCTCTAATCAGCACACAAGAACGCAGAAGAGCATCAGAAACCCCTTTCACTGGCCCTCTCCAGTTCACTGTCTCACCACAGGCCCCTGACTAATACAACCCAAATCAATCTTAAGGAATGTTGCACTTGAACTCTAACTTGAAATTATTGACAACTAACAAGTAGCATCTATGAAATTATAAATGTAGAAAGGACTTGAAAATAAAATTGTATGCCCCCAAGTAGACACAGGCACTATTTGTGAGTAGGGATATGTTCTGTGACATGACAGACAATTTTGTCATTGTGTAACTATCACAGAGTATGAGACACACTTAGATGGTGTGATTGCTAGTGGTAACTGTCAACTTGACAGAATCTAGAATCACCTGGGAGATAGGCCTCTGAGCAAGCCTGTGGAGGACTACCTTGATTGTATCAATTGAGGTGGAAAGACCTGCCCACTGTGGCTGGACCATTCCCTGGATGGGATACTGGACTATATAAAATGGAGAAGGGGAGCTAAGCAGCAGCACGCATTCCTTGTTTGCTGCATTCTGGTTGTGAAAGCAATATGATCGATTGCTTCAAGCACCCGCTGCCTTGGCTTTTCCGCCATGATGGACTGTCCTTGAGCTGTGAGACAGAATCAACCCTTTCTCCTTTAATTTGCTTTTACCAGTCTGCTGTCACAGCAACAGGAAAGTGACTAAGACAGATGGCTAANGCATCATAGACCATGCAGATTTATGGGACCACCACTGTCTGTGCAGTCCAGTGCTGATGGAAATTTTGTTATGTGGAGCATGACTGTACGAGTTGGAAACCTAAGCCCAGAACCTTGTCAGTAACATGAGTCTTCGCAGACATATAGGAGTCAAGGTCAAGTAAGGCATTCCAAGGACTGGTGTCTTTATAATGACTGTACTGTATGCAGACACACACACAAGGAAGAAAGTCAGCAAAGATGGAGACAGAAGCTGGACCAATACAGCTACAAGTGAAGAATGTAAGATGCTAAGACAAGGAAATGAAGCATCCTCCCTGGAGCCTCCAGAAGTAGGATGTTCCTGTCACTGACACCCTAGTTTTGGGCTTCCAGCATCTAGAACCATGAAGGAATAGATTTCAATGGTTTTAAGCTCTGGGTTTGTTAGGGAAGTAAAGAAACTAATGCAGAGGTTAACAGAATATCAACCACGAGGGACTAAGGGCTCAAAGATGGGATCCATTTGGGCCTGGTCATCGATGACACAGAAGCTCCTTGGTGTCCTCAACAGCACCACACCACTCAGAAAAGGGAAGATGGCTCTTTTCTGAAGTCACTGCAACTGAGACAGGGGACTTACATGACATGGGCACAAGTGCAGATGGAGCCTGATGGGATGGATGGACCGGCCCCTTCACAGTGTGGCTGTGGAGACATGACTGACTCAGCACAAGTCCCAGTTTCCATCTAAAAATTAAGTCCAATGATTGTCCATTGTCCATAGGAAGGCATGGAAACCCAATGAGGTGACCTGAGCAAACTGCTTTGCCTGAGGAGCACACAAGGCAGGGGTGGGTGGGTCGGTGGGGGATGGAGGGGTGGACACACCATGCTCAATGGTGAAATACTTTCCTAGTTTGGGTTTGATCCCACACCCCACGAAACAAATGTTTAGCAGGACACCCTACATTGGATATGCGGTAGGTGCTGCTGCTGGGTCTCCTTGAGCTCTGTCTTTTACATCCTCTGATGAATCCTTTTCCTAATGCCCAGGGGCTCCACATCTAACCTGAAGAAATGAGGGGCAACTGGCTGAGAAGTCCTGGCCTTCTCTGTCTTCATCATCTTTAACAGTTAGAATCTTAGTGTCCCCCCACCTAGTTTCCTCTCATCCAGCTGCCTTCCTTTTTCCAGCATCACTTACTGTGAGCTTAATGTGATTGGAGGACCCCAGGTGAGTTACTCAAAAAAAAAAAAAAAAAAAGAAAAGAAAACTCTTAAATTATATAGAGAAGCTCATTCTGTACTTTCAATTGCTGTGTTAAGCGGTTGATCAATAACCCAGCACATGTGCCAAAGTACTTTGTTAAATGTTTACATTTGAAAGCTTAAATGTGAAAATAGTTTGCCAGCTGTTTCACCTATACCAATGCGTATGACAGGAAATCTTCCCATAAAAAGCCCCCAAAGCCCTTTTAGAGCCACCAAAAAGCATATAGTTGCAGACCTTTGCTATCTTCAGTTGGATTTATTGTGTTAGCATGAAAGTATATTTTAATAATGGAAATTGCTATAATTACAATCACTTTTGAACATCCTTATTATTATTAATAAGACCAAATTGCATGGTTCCAGTGGATGCTGGTTCTCCTGTTAGATAGAGTCACATAATGCTATCAGTGTGCAACCCTGACTCTCATCTCCATGCCAACGTGGGCCTGCCTGCCAGTATAGGGCTCTGAGGCTCTCCCAGGCTGCTGGGCAGAAGCCTGTAGATGTGTATAAGAGACATAATGCTATCAGTGTGCAACCCTGACTCTCATCTCCATGCCAACGTGGGCCTGCCTGCCAGTATAGGGCTCTGAGGCTCTCCCAGGCTGCTGGGCAGAAGCCTGTGACTCCTCACAGAGTTGGTGGGCAGGACAATGGATCCCAGTTCTTGTATGAAAGCATGCAGAGCAGGGGTAAGCACACTCCCAGTGGCTGGCCTTCCCACAGGACAGCAGGAGTCTGCTGAGCTTTGGTTCATATCCAGCCTCTTGTCCAACATCTTCTCACAGGCCATTCCTTAAGATGGTCTTTAAGCATGGCCTTAAAAGGGAGAATGGGTAACCAGAGTATGGGAAAGACTCTAGGTACAATCAGGCATACAGTCCCTAACACCCTGGGGTCAGGGACCACTGCCTAGGAAGGGCACTTTGTAGCACAAACCAAGGAAAAGCTGGCAGGAAACAGGCAGGAGTGAGCACAATCTGCCTGTGGCTCAAAGCTTAACTCCTTCAGTCTAATGATCTCGACTCCATGCCCATCCTCCCTCTTTCTTCCCCCATTGCCCTAGCAAGTCATTCAATGTTTCCAAACATCACCCCTGTCACCCTCAAGGCACACAGCAATGCTAGCACAAAAGCTGGGGCTTGTGGTGAATGTTTGCAATCCCAGCACCAGGGATCTGAGATAGAAGGCCAGCTTAATCCCACCAAGACAGCCTATCTCAAAAATCAAGGTGAACAGCTCCCCAAGGAATAACACCCAGGCTTGTGGCTTCCAGAGGCACTCATACCTGCATACACACACACACACACACACACACACACACCATACATACATAGCCCTACACACACACACACACACACCCCACACACAAGACTGTTAGGATATAAGGCATGGATGTGAGAGAGAACACATCTGTCAAGGTCGTCATCATGCATGGAGGCCGAAGACACTATCTACAGCTATTAACACCTGTCTTGGTAATTTATTGCTTCTCTCTCTAAGCAATTTTATTTGAAGTGTTAGAGAACTCAAAGAAAATACATGCCTGACCCTGTGCCCACTACTAGAGCAGGAACCGTCTCTGGGGTTCAAAGGTCACCTCCCTACTGCCTCCCCTAGCCAGCTACAAAACCCTTGCTGGTGCCGGAGACCCTACAGGGCAGACTGCAAAGGAGGTCACCAACACCTATCATTTACAGTGGGATTATCAAATGCATAGATTTTGCCANGAAGTAGCTTTGTCCCTCCATCGTGCCATGACACAAAATAGTTCACCCCTGTGGGACACAAAAATGATACTTGTGTTTGTCACAAAACAGCCTTCTTTAAAAGCATGCTATAGTCTAACTGATAAACAGCCTTGGAGGAACTACTTCCTTGGCTGTGCTAAGGATATAAACCAGGGCGCTTGTTACATCCCAGCTAATTTAATTAACTAAACTTTATCACTGAGTTTAAAGTAAAGGTCACTGAATTATCAACAAAGGTAAGCAATGGCTGAGGGGAGCTTTGTGAGAGGTGTCTTCTCAAAGCTTTTTCTGGTTCCCCTTTCCTAAGCCCTGGAGCCTGCTTCAGTACAGGAGAGAGAATCCCCTTCTGCCCTAAAACCAATAAGAATTTCAATCCTTAAAAGTAGAACTTTCCCAAACGGGGAATCAGTCAAGGCCAGTGTATGAAAGATTCTTGCATGGCACAGAAGAGGCTCCTCCTGTACTGTGCAGTCCTGCTAAAGGCAGTTCACAGGATTCCCACCACCCTGGGATCATGCTCACATGGTGGTCTGATTGCTCAGGGGCCCCTAAGCTTCCTCAGCTGACACAGGCCCCACTTCAGTCCGCCCTGCAGCCACTCCTGGGCTGGCCACTTAAGGATCCTGCACAGCAACCACAACCAAAGTTTTGAGCAAAATCATACACCCTTTAAGAGTTTTTTTTTTTTAAACCAAATAGCTACAGAAGTTATCCTGCAGTTTCTCTTTTTAAAAATTAGCATGGTGTGTCTTCTTAAAGTCTTGAATAATTTAATTAGAATTATACAAAAGNCATGAGCATGTTCTATTTATGGGCAATCACATCAGCATGAAAAACCCCAACGACAATGTTAAAAATAAAAATAAAGTATCTTCATACAGTGCATTCAACTCATGAGAGAACTTGAACTCGAGTGGGTAGATCAGAGAAGGTCGGATCACTTCTGGGAGGCTTTTCTTTTCCTTGCCGGATTCCCTGCTTCGGAGCCTGTGTTCCTGGCTACACGAAGTGTTAAATGAACATCGGAACAAGGAGGAGAAGAAAACGGGACTGCGTTTTGTTTGTCTTCTCCTTGCCTTGCTATGCGCCTGGTACAGTCCACCCAGTTGCTAATGGCATTCACACTCTCCAACCCCGCAGNGTGCATGCCTTGGCGGGTGCGAGGCGCCCAGAGGCTGGGCAGCCAGATAACTAGGAGGAAGCCTGCAAACCAACTCCGAGGAAGGCAGGCGGCTCCGCGGGGTAAAGAGACACTTCGGAACCGAGTATCTTTTAGCTGAGCTCATGGAGAACTCTCTTTTAAAGGGTACTGCGCCTTGGATGCCGGCCAAGAGTCTCTTTAGCAATGAGACAGCATGGAAGGAGGGTATCAACTCCAATAATTTCCCTCCACCTAACAGCACCTTCTTCCAAGACTCCCCTCCACCCACCCACCCACCTAGGAGGTATAGCACTTGCTGGAAGGAGGCGTCACCCCTGGAGAGGAAGCGCGTTACAGGTCCCTATATCTGCCAGGCCACGGGGTGGGGGAGGGCCACCAAGTTCTGAAACATTTGCTTCACACCCCCTGAGCTGAGGTGGAGCAGAGGCTGCACTCCCCGGCGCGTCTCTAGCGCGCGCCGCTGCTCCCTGTCCAACCCATGCTCCCCATACCCCTTCTCTCAAGGGAAAGCTGCTGCTTTAGGGGCAACATTAAGCTGCGCGGACACAGCTCTCAGAAGCTCCTGTCCCCAAGTCCTACCTTCTGCGGCGGGGTCCCGATCAGCATCTCCAGGTAGTAGCCGCGGCCAGAGTCCCCCTGCAGGTTGTCCACCATAGCCAAGAAGTTGGCGGCAGCCCCCGCGGGCTCCAGCGCTAGCGCCAGGCCATCTGCACGAGGCATCTCAGGGGTCCCGAGCCCAGGAACGGCCGAGGCTCCGTGGCTCGTGGCTGCGGCCACCTGGAGGGGTAGCGTGAAGGGCACCCGGGCCAGCGCGGGGGCTGCGCGCAAGAGCCACTGCGCCAACAGCGGGAGCAGGAGCGCTTGAAGCAGCGCGCCCATCCCCGCGGCGGGGGCTCTGCGAGTCAGCAAACGCGCGGGGCTGCGGGGCCGGGCGGGACGGGGCGGGGCGGACAGGGAGGAGGCAGAAGAAGGCGGCGCCAAGTTGAGCAAGTTCTCAGCCGCTGCCCCCTCTGGCGGCCGCCGCCCTGCAGGCCCATCCCCCTCCCCCCGTGGCCAAGGTCAAGGATGGGCTCAGGGCCCCCGGACGCAAGAGGCTCGGGCCGCGCCTCTTCCCTGGGAAACTGGAGTGCAGAATTTCCTCGGAACATGCCCGGGAGGCCACGGCTAACGGATATGACGAGGTTCAGCCTAGAGCTGCGGGAAAGTTTCGGGAACCCTTAAAGGCGCAGCAAAGGCGCGAACTGGCTTCCTGACCATGCGCTCGAGGGGTCCGCGGAGGTCCCCTGGCCCTGCAGAGACTAGACTGCCCAGATGAGGCGCAGGTCAGAGCGTGGAGGAGGTTACTGTGAAAGACCTCGCCTTTCTGCTTGCCAAGCGCATCTTCAAGTGGGGGGTGATGGGGGGGGAGTCTGTCAACCTCTCAGGGCTTCTCCCACTCGGGGATTTCCCCTTTCAACTTCTTGGGAGTTAGAGGACTCTCTGAGAAAGGATGAAGTTCGAATGGGGGCTGGGAACGCCGGGCTAAGGGAGGCAGGTGGGACGTCTTTGTATTCCTGGGAAGAGGTCTAGGTTGCTGCTGCTGCTCCAGCCTGCTTGGCCACCCCTGAGCCCAAAGCCTCAGGCTGGGAAGGTGTTTTTGGGCTTGGTGTTACTGCCCTGCTCTTGTCCTTAATGCAGATCCCATCCTGCTAGGAGCTGAGCTCAGTCTGCTAGGAGTCCAGTCAGTAAACCTATTTAGTGAATTACTATCAGGGTCCCAAATGAGGGTTGCAGAGTCGGCTGCCATCCAGCCCTCCCCTTCTCTCATCCACCCGCCAGCTCTCCGTGGATTGTCTAATTAATACCTGTTTAGTCACAGACGCAGAAGCCGCAGAAATGCGTTCAGAGGGCTGTTTTATTTCAAATACTGAACACAGGGGGGGACAATTACACCAGCTAAACTCATCGATTTCTGCTGAAACAAGGAATAGAAGAAATCTTTGTGTCTCCTCCGGCTGAATTATGCTGGCTGTTTTTATTTATTTGTTTGTTTGTTTGTTTGTTTATTGTTTTAACAAGTAAACCCATCTCCAAACAGTGGAGAATAGAAATCAAGCTTCCCTAATCCCTGACTGGAAATTCCAGATACTAACATGCTAGTGTCCATGTTTATTCCAGCCTTCCTAATGTCAAAATCCCATCTTGCTGTACCAGGAACATTTCTGTCCAAGATCTTCAGCTATACTGCTTTCTAAATGACTTTGGTTATAAGTTGCATTTTCCCCTGAACTGTATCCGAGCTCCAAGGAATCCCCAGCCACATGAAGGAAGGCCTGATTGAATCCCAGGATAGAACCTAAATTGTTATTCCCCATAAATCTGCATAGTTATCGAGAGCTCTTACATTCATATATTCACATTTCAAATTCAAGATTGTAAGGGAAGGGCAATTTTAAAGAGANGATTATTATGCTCCCTGGTGTCCAGTATTGAAGGGTTCAAAACCAAACAACAACAAACAACCCAGACAGCTCTGAGGATAGCAGCCTTGTAGAAGTACACAGAATTTACCAGACATTGATGTAGGTGATGTAAGGAACATGTAAGACCTAGGGTAAAAACCCCTGGTCAGGANTGNTAAGTTNAGAGTAAGATNAGCAGTAGAGTGACGTAAATCAACTGTGTGTGGAAGTAGTGATAAGGTTAACAAAAATGAGTATAAAAGACGAAGCCTCAGAGACAAGACAGAGCTNGTCAGACCCCAGANGCGAGACGACTCTCCTCTGCCAGAGACGTGAGATCCTGTCCTCAGCGCAGACGAGGCTGACCCCAGGAAGGCTGGCCCAAGATCCAGAGGAACAGACGTGTCGAGTCCAGACCTGCAAACCCAGAAAGGTATCCCCGCTTCCGCTTGGAAGACGGGACAAATATTGTGTTCTCAATTGTAATCTTAATTGTATGAATAAATAAGTGTTATACCAAGCCGGAATCAAGAGTGATTATTCCTCCCCCATAACTGGGGTATGTGCTTGTCACAAGGTGCTATGTCATGTATAAGGTCAATAATAAAGACATTTGCTCTCTCTAAGAGTTAATAAAAATAGGAGGGAAATCTGTAAAACTCAAGTCTAATTAAAGTTTGTATTTGAAACTCTCTAGTCCATGTCCCGTGAATGTCCCAAGCTTTTCTTGTAAAAGGGAGGCATATAAACAATGGCATAAAGAAACAGGATCAGGAGCACATGCAGTTTTAATGAGTGGTAGGGCCATCTTTCCAGAAAGTCCTAGCTAGGCACTGAAGTGGCAACACTGGACGACACCTTGTCTTTATTCTGAGAGGTCTTAGAGTTCTCCATCCTCACTAAAATGCCCACTGGATTAGAGAGATTATAGCTTTACCTACAGCTATTTTCTGGAAAGTGGTATTAGCTGTCCCCTCATGAGGTACCCTTGGTTTTCCTACCCATTAACTTTTCAACCTTGAAGTACTTCCAGGTAAAAGCCTTCTTCCCACAGGGCTCAGGAGCAGTGCCAGGCAGGAAGAGATGAGCCCAAAATGCACAGCATCCCCTTGGGACAGGCTGCCTCACTGACACCTACCTCCAGGAGATGGCTGGCTTGTTCATTCTGAGATTCTTTCGTACCAAAAGTTCTCCAACTTCTGGTCTAAGAACCCAGTTACCCTGTTACAAATGATTGGGGACCTCAGTATGTTGATCTGTATTTACCAAACTGCAAATTTGAAATAAGAAACATTAACAATTAAAGTAACAACACACCTGGTCGCAATTCGTAAAGTGCTTGCTGTGCAAACAGGAAGACCTGAGTTTAATCCTGAGCACCCCCTTAAAAAGGCAGGCATGGTGGCACTTCCCTGTAATCCCGGCACTGGGGAGGCAGAGTTAGGCAAATCCATAGGGCTCACTGGCCAGCCAGTCTAGTCTACTTGGCAAGTTCCAGGTCCCAGTGAGAGTCCTGTCTCAAATAATAAAAGGAAAAGTGGACAGTTCCTGTGATGTTTTGAATAAGAATGACTCCCATGTGCTCATATGTTTGAATACTTGGTTCCTAGTTGTTAGAGATGTTTGGTAAGGATTAGGAGGTGTGGTCTTATTGGATGAGGTTGTGTCACTGGGGGTGGGCTTTGTGGTTTCAAAAGCTCACTCCAAGTCCCCCACCCCTGACTTTGCGTGCTGCCTGTGGATCAGATGTAAGCTCTCAGCTATTACTCCCAAGTCATGCATGCCTGCTGCCACACTTCAGAGGGTGATGATCATGGACTCACCCTCTGAAAC
Source organism: Neotoma lepida (assembly GCA_001675575.1). Classification (NCBI taxonomy): domain Eukaryota; kingdom Metazoa; phylum Chordata; class Mammalia; order Rodentia; family Cricetidae; genus Neotoma; species Neotoma lepida. Next base: position 254,788 of record LZPO01107971.1, on the reverse strand, counting down.
TGTAGGCAAGCCCCTAATTAAAATGCTTTCTCTTACAAGTTGCATAGGTCACGGTGTCTTTTCACAGCAATAGAACAGTAACTAAAATAACCTGATGACCGTTACCCAAGGTTGACCTCTGGCCTCCACAAGTACATGTGTACATGCACATACCCCATGAATTTACTTGTACACACATAAAATAAATAAAATAATAATAAATAACCAACTTCCTCTTTTTTTGGTGTGTGATGTGTAGTAGAATATTATTTTAAGGTGTGTTACTTTTGTTTTTGTTGCATTTGTTTAACTCTGTGAAGCTGTGTTGCTGTGCCTGTCTAAAACACTTGATGGTCTAATAAAGAGCTGAATGGCCAGTAGTGAAGCAGGAGAGAGAATTGAGCGAGGCTGGCAGGCAGAGAGGATAAATAGAAGGAGAAATCTGGGAGGAAAATAAGAGAAGAAGGAGCAAGAGAACAGGAGGACTTCAGGGGCTAGCCACCCAGCTACACAGCAAGCTACAGAGTAAGAGTAAGATTTACAGAAGTAAGAGAACAGGAAAAGCCCAGAGGCAAAAGGTAGATGGGATAATTTAAGTTAAGAAAAGCTGGCTAGAAACTAAGCCAAGCTAAGGCAGGGCATTTATAATTAAGAATAAGCCTCCATGTGTGATTTATTTGGGAGCTGGGTGGTGGATCCCCCAAAAGAGCAAAAACAACAACAGTGATGTGTATGCATGTTTGCATGTATGGGCACTTGTGATGAGTGTGCACATAATGTGGCAGTCCCAGGTTGATGCTGGAAACCATTCTCTATTGAATACTATCTATTCATTGATGTANGCTCTCTCAATCAAGCCCAGAGTTTGACTATATAATTAGTCCAGCTAGCCAGGATGCTCTGGGGGTGCCATACCTCTACCTTGAAAGACTAGAATTACAGTCAGGCTGCCATGCCCACCCACTATTTATTTGGGTTCTTGAGATCCAAGTTATACTCTTCACACGTGTGTGGCAAGCACTTTAACCACTGCATTATCTCCCTGGCCCCAACTCAACATTTTAATGAAGACTGCATCATTTGGAAAAAAACTTACTGCAAGGAATGACATTACTTTACACATGTGAAATTTCTTTTAATATCTGGATTAATGGAAGACAGCCAGGTCTTCCCTACTNTGTCTGCATTTGGTTTGTCAGTATCTTACATGTCCTGAAGCTGCTGGGAGACTGAGAGTGTAAAAGGGTAAAGCATATTTTAGTTCCTTCGTGAAATAGCTTTGACTAAAGGGCCCACAGTTTTGAGGCTAACCATCATCTACTGAGTCTTGTCTCATCATCAACATAANACAACATAACCTAATTGGCCCTGTACATCAAACACTCTGTCCTCAGCTGGAGGAAAGGCTAAACCGGACATGGACATTTTGGATCTGCTACCTGGACCAAGGGGCAACCTTCTCTATCACAGAGGCTCCAGAAGGCTGCAAATGGGCCCAGCCACCTGCAGCCCAGTGCAAGCTTGCATCTCTGCTTTCTTCTGGAGTCCTGCTCTGTGCCTGCCACCTGGATCCTNCCCNCCCATGTATACACAAGCTAAAGCTTCCACTTGTTTAAACATTTCTTGATCTTACTCTGTCTCCTTATCTTTAAGCCAAGTTCTTTGTGTATGCTTGTACATGTGTGAGGTGGGCAGAGGCCAATGCTAGCATCTTTTTAAATTTTTCTCCACCTTATATTTTTTTAGACAGAATCTCTCACTTAAAACTTGTTGATCAGGATAAACTGGCAGGGCATTAAGTCTCAAGGATCCTCCTGTCTCCACTTCCCCAGTGAAAGGATTATAAGCATAGGCTGCTGTACCTAGCTTTTTAAGTGAGTTCTAGGGATAGAATTTAGGTCTTGCTTGCAAGGTAAGCTCTTTACCAAATGAGCTTCTCCCCATCCCTATATGTTGCAGAATATTTGTTTAACTATGCAAAGATGTGTTGCATTTGTTTAATTATGTAAAGATGGTGTTGCTGTTTTACCTTGCCTGCCTAAGGCACCTGACTGGTCTAATAAAAAGCTGAATGGCCAACAGTGAGGGAGGGGGTATAGGTGGGACTTCTGGGTAGGGAGAATAAATAGGAGGAAGAATTTAGGCTGGGGGAAGAAAGAAAAAGACACCAAGAGAGACATCAAGGGCTATCCAGCCAGCCATGGAGGAAGCAGGAGAATAGGACATATAGAATAAAAGGAAGGTAAAAAGCCCTGAGGCAAAACATAGATAAATGGAAACAAGTTAAATTAAGTTAAAAGAGCTAGTGGGACACACCTAAGCTAAGGCTGAGCATTCATAAGTCTCCGTCTTTATTTGGGAGCTGGTTGGTGGCCCAAAGAAAATCCCAACTACACCTATACTTTTAACAACTTTATCTTCCTTATCTTCCTTCCCTCTTCAACTTACAAGCCCCCACCCCCCCACACACACACAATCTGTGGGTTACCCTAGATAGTTCTCAGCCTATATTCTCACAAGAGAGTTCTGGGCAGCACCCTATACTGGTGACTTGCATTCCTTGTGGTTTTGTCTTTATCAGAATTACCCAGGGGATCTTGCCTTCAGTTCTTGGAAAAAATAAGATGCAACTGTCAACTGAAGCCCTGGATTGATTTCAAATTCCAGTGTATAATTCCAGGGTCTTCTATGCTGAAAAAAAAACAAAAACAAAAAACAAAAACTAACCAAACAAACCCTCTTCTTTGGTGTCCACTGGAAGTTTCCAGAAACTGAGAGCTTCTGATACTCAGATTAAGTTTTTTAAACAACACTTTCTCCAGAAGAAACTAGAGAGAAAAGACTGACTTCGTAAAGTGAATGAGCTCACCTAGAACACTATCACACCAGAAGGCAGGGCTGCTATCAAAGAGTTCTCAGGTCCTAACACAAGCAGGGTGAAGCTGGGACATTTAAATGTCATGAGAAACAGTGACTGCAGTAGCTCCAAACACTTCAATTATGCTAAAATCTGTTTGCTCGGAATGTTCTTTTTAAAGGTACATTGATTAGCTTTGGAGAGTGCTAAGGAACTCAACTCAATACATTTAAAAGCTGGCAGANAAAAAACAAGAATCAAGCATTTGTTTTCTTAACTCCTGTACAAGCTATGACTCCCCATAAACAAATAATTGATGATGACATGCTTCACTTTATGGACATACATTGCCCATCATACATGAAGAAGGAAGGATATAATTAGAATATTGCCATCTGTATGCCCCTGTGATGACTAACTTGTCACCATGACATAACCTAGAATCACCTGGGGAGAGAGTCTCAATGAGAAATTTCCTACATTGTGTTGATCTGTGGGCATGTCTGTAGAGTTTGTCTTNAGTTAATTGATGTGGGAAGACACAGCCTACTGTAGGTGGCAACATTCCTTAGGCAGAGGGTTGTGAACAAGTGGGCATGCCTGTGTTTATTTCTTTCTGCTTCTGACTACGAATGTGTTGTAACTAGCTGTTTTAAGTTCTTGCCCTGANTTCCCTATGATCATGGACTTTAACTTGGAATTGTGCACTAAAATAAATCCTTTTCTCCTAAGTTCCTTTTAAATTTTTTTAGCATATATTTAAAAATATGTATGTGTAGAGTGTGTGTGTACATGTGAGTGAAGGTCTTGTAGAGGCAAGAAGAAGGTGTTGGATCCAGCTGGAGTTGGGAACCTAGGTGCTGGGAACTAAATAAGGTCCTTCGTGAGAATAGAATGCAGCCTTAAACCCTGAGCTGTCTCCCCAGCCTGCCCCTCAAAGTTGTTTCTTGTCAGGATTTTTATCATAGCAACAAAAATGAAACTAGAACAGCTCCTGTGAATTCCATATGTATATATGTATTATATATCCACAAATAATATATATGTATTATATATCCACAAATAATGTATTATATATTAAACATCCATAAATAATTCATATATATATGAATTTTATATATTCATATATATATGAAATATATATATATATATATATTCTTACCCAAAGGAGAAAATCTGAATGTGGCCAAATCATTTTTCCACAAGTTGTCAGATGACTTCCTGGGCGTGAATCTGGCCCTGTATCTGTAAATGAAGTCTTAGGGACACACTCCCATNCTTGTTTGCTTAAGTGCTTGCAGCAGAGACTATATGGCCCAGAAAACCTTAAGTATTTACTGTTTGCTAATCCATTTCATTGAAGATTTGCCATCCCCTGTTGTCAATTAAGAGGTTCTCATGCCCCTGTCAATCAATTGCAATATGTGGACCTTATTTAAACCCTCATTGGAACAAAATGACAGTTAACTATGAAACAGAAATTTAAATATTGGTAGGAATATAATATTATGATTTCAGCTATAATAATAGTTTGTGTGTGCGCATGTGTGTAGGAAGGAGTCTTATCAAGCAGAGATGTGCACCTCCACATTGAGATGGTAAAATGAGATTTTCCGGTATTGAGTTTGTTGGGAGCACTTTAAGCAAGTTCTGAAGTGTACTGTATCACCCTAGTCTTATATACACATCTAGATGTGTGTGCACCTCCACATTGAGATGGTAAAATGAGATTTTCCGGTATTGAGTTTGTTGGGAGCACTTTAAGCAAGTTCTGAAGTGTACTGTATCACCCTAGGAATATTCCTGTCAGTCTGCCNTTCATTACTTCCATTTTAAAGAAACTGAGGCATGGAGTTAATATTTGGAGAGTGGAGAGAATGGCATTCAAAGCCGGGGGTCCAATTTGCAGAACCTACATTCTTCATCACAGGACTAGTGCTATGCTGACCTTTCTGAAGGTCACAGAATGGTCCATCCCAGAAGGCCCCAGAACACTATCTGCAGAATGACAGAGCAGGAGAAAGGGGTTGGTGGTGCTGCAGACAGCAGCCATCCTCACTAGTTCAGTACACCTGTCTCACTCACTAGAGCTGGGCCCATATAGGAGAGTAACACACTGAAGTGCCTTCCAGCAGAGTGTACTGGAGCAGTCTGTGGTATCTTTCCTCATTGGAGACCCTAGCCTGGCTTGTGAGTGGAGGGGATTGGGGGTGTGGTGAGTCTGGAGACAGGAGAACCAGCTAGAATGTGACTGCAATGGTCCTGGCAGCTGATGGTCACTGGNCTGGACCTAAAGGACAGGATAGCCATGGTTGTGGACCCAGAAGACAGAGTACTTGGGTTCAGGAAACTGAGTCCCCTAACACAACAAGCNNCAGGCTGCGCAGGACTTCCTGCCTAGGAATGCTTCTTACTGTGGTTTGAATGTGAAATGGCTCCCTAGATTTACATGTTGGAGCACTTGACCCCCAGCTGGTGGCATGTTTAGGAAGGTACCTTTATAGGGTAGAGCGTTGCTGGAGCAGGTGAGACATGTGGCATGGGCCTTGAGGCTTAAGCTTAGCCCCACTTCGTCATCACTCTTCACTTCCCGANTGAAGTTGTNATATGACCAGCAGGCTCCCTGTGCCTGCTGCCATGCCTTCTCTACCTGCTGTGGTATATTTTCCCCACAGTGATAGACTGTGTTGTCTCTAGGTCTCTAGCTGTAAGGTGAAATAACCCCCACCTTCCTTGAGTTGCTTAGGTCAACTATTTTGTTGCAGCAACAAGGACAGTCCTTGACTCATGTGGTCTATAGACACCTGGCTAGATCCATTCTGCTTGTACTTTGCTGGTGGTGGTCATTGTCAGAGTGGTGTCACCAATCCTAGTTTCTTTTGTCCTCAAGTCACGGGAGACAGGGTCACAGGAGGACACAGGCACAGGGTTGATGATTGAGGTTGTATGGAGTAATGACCAGTTGGATCTGAACTCCAGGCAGTTGGCTTCCAAAGCACATGCTCTCTTCTTAACTATCTCCTTATGATTACTAATAAGGGATCTGAGGAGATGGCTTAGAAGACAACATGCTTGCTGTGCAAACATGAGGACCTGAGTTCAGATCCCTAGCACCCANGTAAAAAGCTGGGCATGGTAGCACATACCTCTAATACCAGTGCTGGAAGGCAGAGGTAAGCAAATCCTGGG
>LZPO01107971.1:229877-241633 GCA_001675575.1 Neotoma lepida | reverse complement strand
CTCTCTCTCTCTCTCTCTCTCTCACACACACACACTTTCTACTGTTGGTTCCTCTTAGTGTTGGGGATGTCAGGGTCTTTTTCTGGGTCCTGTTGTCAGCTTTCTGTCACTGAGACAATTGATTTTCAAGGAGAAAATGTTCGTTTGAGCTCATTTGTTTGGAGGCTTCAGCCTATGATTGCTTGGTCCTATTGTTTTAGGGCTGAAGTAACACATCATGGTGGTAATGTGGGAAGCAGACAAACCACTCATCCATGACTAGGACACACAAAGAAGAGCAATAGGTTGAGGTTCCACTGTATCCTTCTAGAGCATACTCCCAATGACCTAAAGACCTATCAATCCTTAATCCCTGAAAGTCCCTCTGACCTCCCAACTGTGCAACATGAGGACCAAGCCTTCAACACACAAAAACATTTAAGATTCAAATGACAGTCTCTAGGGATTCCAGCTGTTACAGAATCATGCGGTGAACTGTTCCTTCAGATTTGAATGCTGGCTCAGATTTCTGAACAGCCAACACTCTTCTACCCTTTCCTCTTGATAAGCCCCTGAGATTTCTACATCTCACATCAATATCACCAAAGTAGGGCTTCTGATTTATTCACCCTCTCTTCTCCTACAGTTTTCATCACCTCAGTCAATACCACATCTACCTTCCTATGTATGATGGTTTGCTTTAGTTGTCAACTTCACATACCCTAGAAGCAACTNGGAAGAGAGCTTCATTGAGGGATTGTCTGCATTGTGGGTATGCCCATGGGGTACTGCATTACTGCACCATTCGCTAGATGTGTAGTCCTGAACTATCTAAGAGTGGAGACATTGAGCTGAGCACAAGCAAGCATGCATGCATGCATTTATTTCTCTCTGTTTTTGACTGTGGCTATGATGTAACCAGCTGTTTATAGTTCTTGTCACCTTGACCTCCCTGCTATGATGGATTATTACCTAAAATAACACCCCCAAGTTGTTTTCTGTTAGGGTGTTTTATCATAGCAACAGAAATGAAAGTAGAGTACTAGGTGTTCAGGCCCTACATTTTGGACATACTATTGATACTCTTCTTATGCCCCACATTCAATCGTCAGNAACCACACACAATCTATTTCCAGAATTACCCCCAAATGGATCTTCTCTATGGCCACCTGCAGCTGGTTTCCCAGCCCTAATCTAGTCCTCACAGTGTGTTTCCTGTCCAATTGTCACAGGGACCCCATAAACTTACGACCCAGCATCAACCTCTGTTCAAAACCCTGTAATAGTTCCCATGAGNTATGGCCCGTGGAGGTTCTTGGGGCCTTTTTTTGGTTCATTTCCAAGATCTCAGATTAATGGAGACCACAAATATAAAACATACTTAAAAGTCTCACAATCTTTACCAATTCAAACACTTTAAAAGTTCAGTCTGTAAAAACCAAGTCTCTTAAAATCCAAAACCTCTTTTGAAAATTCTAAGTCTCTCAACTATAGGCTCCTATAAAATAAAATAAAAATGAGCTAAATACTGCTTTACTTTAAAAGGGAAGAACCAGGGCACAGTCCCAGTCTGGAGAAAGCAAAAACATAACAGCGTAAATAATTCAATATTCAATATCTGGGATTCACAAAACGATCTTTTGGCTTCCTCCAAGAGGCTTGGGTCACTTCTCCAGTCTGTCCTCTGAAGCACACACAACTTGTCTTCTAAGCTTCGGCAGGCTCTACTCCACTGCTACTGCTATTCTTGGTGGTCATCGCATGTTCAGGGCATCTCCAAAATGGTGGATATTCTGCAGCAACTGGGCTGTACTTTCACCAATAGCCTCTTCCCAGTGCCAAGCCTCAGCTTCTCTCCATGACCTCTTCAATTCTGGGGCTTCAACTGCTATTGAGGCTTCGCCTTCTACAATGGCCTCTCCTGGCCTCTCCCAGTGCCAAGCTCCAGCTGTTCCCTATGACCCCTTCATGCCTTCAAAACCAGCACCACCTGGGTGACTCTTACATTACCAAGTTCAACACCAACAGAAGGTACAACCTTGGCTACTTTTGGAACATAGTTTGTGTGTGCCGACCCTGAGGAAACACTTCCCAGATGATTTCACCTAAGTGATGCTTTTTATTTTTTTTAAAACATCTCTAGCTGATCTGAAACTCACTATGTAAACCAGGTTGACCTTGAACTCACAAACACTAGCCTACCCCTGCCTCCCCAGGGTTGGGATTAAAGGCATGCACCACTCATACTCAGCTCTAAGTGATGCTTTTTAATCACAGCTGATTCTTCAGCTCCAGCTACCCAGAACCACAGAATAATTCAAAATAACAAATGGCCCCCAATGAAGTGTTTAATCTTCCCTATGAAACTTCACAAGCCAGACCATCTTTGTATTGCTCTAAACATTCTTATCTTCCAAGCTCCAGCTCTGAACTCTCAACACTCAATGACTTTTCTAGCCAAGTTCCAAAGTCCTTCCACAATCCTCCCCCAAATAACATGGTCAGATATGTCATAGCAGTATTCCACTTCTGGTACCAACTTCTCTTAATTTGGGTTACTATTGCTGTGATGAAACACCATGACCAAAGTAATTGGGGAGGAAAAGTTTTATTTGTCTTACACTTCCATATCAATGTTTATCATCCAAGGAACTCAGGACAGGAACTCAAACTGGGCAGGAACCTGGAGGCAGGAGCTGATACAGAGGCCATGGAGGGGTGCTGCTTGTTTTTTTGTTGTTGTTGTTTTTGCTCTATTTTGGGGGCGCCCATCACCCAGCTCCCAAATAAATCACACATGGAGGCTTATTCTTAATTATGAATGCCACGCCTTAGCTTGGCTTAGTTTCTAGCTAGCTTTTCTTAACTTGAATTATCCCATCTGTCTTTTGCCTTTGGGCTTTTCCTATTCTCTTACTTCTGTAAATCTTACTCTTACTCCATGGCTTGCTGGGTAACTGGCCCCTAAAGTCCTCCTCCTTCTCTGGCTCCTAGATCTCTCCTCCCAGATTTCTCCTTCTATTTATCCTCTCTGCCTGCCAGCCCCACCTATCCTTTCTCCTGCCTTACTATTGGCCATTCAGTTCTTTATTAGACCATCAGGTGTTTTAGACAGGCACAGTAACACAGCTTCACAGAGTTAAACAAATGCAACATAAACAAAAGTAACACACCTTAAAATAATATTCCACAACAGCTGCTCACTGGCTTGCTCATCATGGCTTGCTCAGCCTGCTTTCTTATACACCCCAGGACCACCAGCCCAGGGGTGGCACCAACCGCAATGGGCTGGGCCCTCCCACACAATCACTGCTTTTAAAAATGCTCTACAGGCTTGCCCACAGCCCAATATTATGAAGGCATTTTCTCAGTTGGGATTTCCTCCTCTCAGATGACTCTAGTCTGTGTCAAGTTGACATAAAATTATCCAGCAATCCTCCTTATTGCTGTCCTCATCTCCTTTTTCTCTCCATTTTCTCTCTCACTTATTCCCTCCTTCCCTCCTTTTTCACCCCATTACACTTTTTCAGGTTCACAGTAACCATTTCTTGAATCAGCTAGACTGACTGACTCTCTAACTGCAGGACCAAGCATTGCACACAAAGCAGAGAACTTCCCAGGCAGTAATAGCTTGTTGCTAACATTTATTGGGCACTTAATGTGTACAGACACTGTGTATAAACATTTTGACTTCATGAAGTCGGTTAATTCTCCTATGAGACTTATTTTAACTGAAGAAGAAACCAGCATAGGAAGAGTCAACACTAGCTGACAAAGCATGGTTGGTAGTTTGGAGACGAAGTGACTGGGGAGGTCACTGCCAGATGATTTTGTATCGAGAGACACTTTGCAAAGTGTAAACCTCTATACAAACTTAAATAAAGAACAAGAGCTTTGATATCCCTGCATCTCCAGGGAACAGGGAAAGTGGATTATGGCTGAGTCAGGTATTTTACTGCATTAATATTTTGCAACATTAGACTATCAATATTTCAGGCCACAGAAGACAGTCATTAAGGGCTGAGAGCCTGTGGCATTCCCCTGATGTACCCTGACCCACAACTNACAGTCCTTATCATGGGCTCACAGATGAGAATGTCAAGGGTCTGGGGCTCAGACAGGGTCTGCTCCATTCCTGCCAGACCAGACTCTGACTGGCTGAGGGAAACTCAGGCTGTATGCTTGCCCCACAGCTGTCAAATCTAGTCTGTCCTCCTGCACAAAGTGAGCTCCTGTGGTCACTTAGGCTAGAGATCCTGGTCTGACATTGACAGACACACATGTACCACACACACACACCCTCACCACATATGGATAACACACACATTTACTTCACACACAGCACAGCCCACTGTCACACATATAGTCACATACNTCTTCATTGTACACACAGACACCACACACAGAAACATAGGATACCTTCACATATACCTGCACTACATACAATAAACACCACCCAGGCACAACAGCACACATTCTATACACCTAAACCACACATGCCACATATGAATACCACATACACACCATACATGTACAACACACATAACACACACACAAATAATACACACCACACATATACCACACACACACCACACGTACATTGCACATGCTACACACACAAACAATACACACCACACACACCACATATATACCATACATGCACACCACACATGCATGACACACATATAAACCACATGTCAAACACCTCACGTGTACACCACATATATCACATGTATGCTAACATATGCCATGTACACCACACACATACACTAACCATACCACACATATATACTACACATAGCACTCCCACATCCCATTATTCAATCAATAGAGACTGGAGGATTGCTGGCAGAGACCTGGGATCTGCTCTCACTTTACCTTGCTGCGGTCACACAGGCTTTCATTTGTCCCCTCCTAAGGAGCTCCAGGACAGGAGCTATGCCACGTAGCTGTTTCCAAGGCTTGTGGCTGGACCTCAGCTGCCCCAGCTTCCTGAGCTTCCAAGTTGCTGTGCCACATCCATCAGTGCTGNATGCATGCAGTGGATGCAGTAGCAGGCAGAACTGATGGACGTGGCTCTCCACATGGGATGCTTCTCCCTTTTAAAGTGAGAGCTGTGATTTTATTTTTCATCAACAACCTCAAGAACCTATGTAACAAGCTAGGTGTGGCAACTTGCACCTCTAACCCAGTGCTGGAGGGGTGGAGACTGGAGGGTACAGAGCAGTCTCAGATCAGCCAATCCAGCCAAATTGGCAAGCTCCAGGTTTAGCAAGAGACCCTATATCAAAAAATAAGTTGGAGAGTGATAGTGGAAGAAACCTTACATCAACCTTTGGGATCCACCCACATGAGTACACTCAGGCACACATACACACACTCACACACACTTCCTTACCCACCCACCCCCCACACACGCAGGTTTTTTCAGGAAGGAAGGAAGACAGTCACATCCCTCTTACCAACTTTTGCCTTTTCAGTATCCCTGCCATACTCTTCCATATTCTATAATGCCAGTGGTCATGGAATTGGTGTGGATGCCTAGTGTACAGGAAAATGACAATGTGCCCATCAAGACTGAGCTGTCCTAGATAAGGAGTTGCCCCCTTTGGACCATGTTATATCTGCAAATACNGCCTCACATTTCTAACTTCTAAACTGACATTGTTGGAATAGCTGCTGCCCTCAGGGCAATTCTTCTGAGCTGAAACACTTTTCCAGGGCCTGTGGTTTGAGTTCCCGGCTGAAGGGATTATCTGCAATAACCCTGCAGATGTGTGGAAATAGCTGACATGAAGTTGCAGTGAACCTTGGGCCAGTGTGTAAAGCGGTACCATCTGAGGAAGTCCCTATGTCCCTCTCCTGGCACATTCTCACTTTCTCAGGGTCCCCCTACTTCCCTGGGCAAGGCTAGATTATGCACTGGATCCTTTTCAGAATATGGATGCAAATGCCATACCTGTTTGAATAAAGTAAGTCTCTGGATGATTCTTCCTTCCCTGAATTAAATTTTCTATTCTGGCTAGAATATTTTGAAAGAAAAAGGATAAGAAAAGAAAAAGGCAGCTGTGTGCATTTCTTTCACAGGGTCAGTGAATTCCTCATTGTTCAAAGAGCCCAGGCTTTTCTCTCCCCTTTGTTATGTCCACATAGAGCACTGTACCAGGTAATGGAAGGATCTTATGTTTCTGTTCTTTGTTTCCAAGGAACAATAGGGAGATGGTATAACCACACAAGCAAATACACTCCCAGATGTCAGTGGCTGAGGGTACAAGTCCCCGAGGACATAGCTAAGAAGACCCTGTTCCATGCCACCTGCCCATCTGTTTCTACTCTTTTCTTCTCAGACGCTGTCTACCACGCTTGTCATCCACAGGAGAATGTCCATCCCATTCCACGCTGCTTGGTCTGAAAAGCAGACTTCCTATTCAGAATCCTACCTGGTGGTTCTTAAATCCATCCCTAAAGGGTACCATTCCAGGAACTTCTGATGGAAAGGAGGACCCTTTGGGCTATGCAGTCCCTACCACAGTTCTAATTTGCTTCTGGGAACTCCTGGATCAGGACAGTATGTAACTACACAGCTTAACTAGTCTAGTTAGCGTAATAATCAATGCACTCCTTGCTTAGTAGGGCCAGCTCAAGGAGCTTTCAAAAGATGACAGCCCCTTTAGAAACCCCTCACAGCATATCATGTCCCTATCAAGATGAGTGTGCCCAATAGTCATCAACCTTGGGGTGCACGGGAGTTGACAGCTGGCCTAAAACCCTTACGGGTGTCACCTGTGATATTATCCTTCCCTGGTGGGATATTCTGGCCTTTGAAGCCCCTGTGTGGAGCCCAAGTTGTAAGGGTGACANGGTAATTGCATTTATCTGCTGGAGTCAGATCCTTGAAAATAATAGTGGGGTGGATAACAAGTCGCCGGATATGAGGTGCTGCAAATCAAGAAATGAGCATTCATGTCCCATGTGCAGCCTATGACAGTGTGCAGGAGCAAAGAGCAGGTGTTTGGCATCTCATTCCCTTCCTGACTCTTAGTATATCAAGTGCTCCCCATATGCCACTGAGAGAAGAGTTCTTTGAGAGTGGGTAATGGNAGGCATCAGGGGCCAGGGAGGGTTCCTATAGACTCTCTGCCTCTCCATGCTGGATATTTGTATGAACCACGGGTTCCCCAAGCCTAGATCCTCAGTTCTACATTATCTCTNCCCTGTCAAGTTAACTCATCTCTCCCACTTCAGTCTTCCTACAGGCCTTAGTTGGGCTGTTTGTTTATCCTGTGGATTTAAGGCTGGCCAGGTGCATCACAANTTACACTAATAAGAATAGCAGCCAACAGGCATGGTGACCCTTTCCTGCAACCCTAGCACTCAAGTGGGATTCTGAGGCAGGATTGCTATGAATTCCAGCCCAGCCCAGGCAACAAAATAAGACCTTGTCTCAATACACCAAGCAAACAAACAAACAAACCAATAAATAAGACAAACCAAAAACTAGCCACAATTAACGCTGATTTTCCAGAGTTCATAGAGCATGGTGGTTTCCTTCCCATCATCCTTTGGTCTTCATGATAGCCACCTAAAAAAGAAACTGGTATAAACTTGGTTATTTCTGTATAGATGCTTTTATTCAGTATTAATAAATGCCATGCTTTCTCATGCTTCACACATTTAAGAATAAATTTGTTGATCAATATATAATGAAGCGTTTTGAAGGATTATCAGTCTATACTGCATCTTTGATCTCATGGGGCTCAGGAGTAGAGCATGAGTGAAATAGGACCAGTGTCTCTCATTTCCTTTTTACTACAGGGCAAGAATATATGTTTTGCATTTCCATAGCTATTTATACTAAAAAACAACTACTACTTTCAGTTCCCAGTGTAATTTGTTCCTGTCAACTACCTTTTAGGGGAGGGAGAATCAAGAGCTATGGACTTTAGTTTACAGACAGAGGAAACTGAGACTCACAATGGTTTGATAATTTGGAATCACAGAGGACTAGTTGGTGGAAGAGCTAGAATTTGAATATACTTACATATGCATATATGTATGTATTCTAAATATAATGAATCTATCATATGTGTAATAGAATCCAATTTCTATCCTAAAACTCTTGTTTCTAGATGCAGACTAAAAAGGGCTCCACATGTTCCACCCAGGTTTCCCTTGTCCTGCAGACATGGTTGCCTCCCTACTCAGTGCACAATGATTTGGCTGATATATCACATGCTTCTCTGCAGTTTCTTCTGTGGAAGTGNACACGCTGCACATGGTCTTCGGGCTTCATGGCTCTGCTGTGTCTCTAGGGACAGAGTGGAGATAGCCTGCCAGTGGGAAGCAGCTTTCGACAGAATTTCTCTGGAGAATAAATGAGAGCATATCTGGGGAGATGGTCTAGTGGGTAAGAGTGCTTGCTTTGTAAGCACTAGAACCTGAGTTCAAATCTTCGGTGCCCATATAAAAAGTCAGGTGTGGCTGTGCCTGCCTGTAACCCCAGCACTGTGAGAGTTGGGTTCAGGAAGATCTTGGGACTTGCCAGNTGCTAGAATAGCTTCAGACTCTGTGAGAGACCCTATCTCAAGGTAATGAGATGGAGAGTGACAGAGCGGGACACCTGATATCCTTTGGCCTCCACGTGTGCACACAGTGCGTGAACTTGCACACATGCACACATGTGCACATACAATAATAAATAAAGAAAGAATAAATAAGAACTGTCCCACCACCTTGTGGCTTCTGCCCAGGAAGGGAACAACAAGAGCAAGAAAGAACAGCATCATTCNACTGCCTTAAAATCTTGGTGAGGAGTCAATCAGCTGCTGTCAGCCATGGTACTAGATGGTGGGTGTGATGTCTTGTTCACCTGGTGTGCAGTGAGATTCTGGAAGACAGATAGTGGCCCTGGGTGGTCTTGCTCTCTATAGCTTAGCAGGTCTGAATCCAAGAGAACCCAGGAGCTCAGAGCCTAAATCAATACCTGAAGCCTCTGGGTTCTCAGGTGTGCTGGGCCTCATGTAATTGGATTTTNCTTTGGGCTGCCAGCTCACAAATAATGACATGGAGACATCTTATTAATTATTAAAGCTTGGCCTATAGCTTAGGCGTGTTCCTAACTAGCTCTTATAACTTAAATTAACCCATTTATATTAATCTATGTTCTATCATGATCATTGGCATTANCTCTCTTCCACCTTGCATCTCTGTTTCCTCTTCATGTCTCCTGGCTTCTCCTGCACCTTAGATTCCTCCTCCTCTTCCTTTCTCTTCTGAAGTCCTGCCTATATCTCCTGCCTAGCTGTTGGCCATTCAGCTTTTTATTACACCAATCACAGCAATATGTCTTCACACAGTGTACAAATATCCCATAACACTCCCCCTTTTTGTCTAAACAAAAAGGAAAGGTTTTTAACTCTAACATAGTAAAACTATATACAATAAGAACAATTATCAGGTAAGAATTACATTTACAGCATCCAGTCCATTTATATTTGGCAAATTCAGAGAAAGTACTGTATTATCTATTCTATCTTGGTGAGTCCAAAGTTTTATAACTAAACCAATTTCTATTATAACTTGTATTACCATCCTAAAAAATATCTTTTTAGACTGTAAAACATCTTTTTAGATAAATAACTTAAGCTTTTATGTTTCTCAACCTTATAAACTTTACATCTTTTATGTTTCTTTTCTGAATTTGGTAACAAGAAAAACTATAAAACTATAACTATCTAGTCTTTAATCCCATCAAAGATCNGAGAAGGATATAATATTACCTGAGTAAACAGTAAGTGCAGAGCAAACAACTTCCAAAACTATAGAAATGACAGAAACAGCTGGCTGCCTGGACAGTCACTCAAGATTCCTCTGCAATGTTGGGTCATCCATCTTTGGCCTACAAGCCTAGAATATCTGACAGACTTTTCTATGAAGCAGAAATTTTGAAGGACTGTCCTACTTTGTCTTGGCAAAGTTTGGCAGTCACTTTCTTTTGTGTCCTGCTCATCCAGTTTGGACAGCATACTGTCAGCAGTCAAGGCAAGGGGCAGTTTCTTTACCCGATGGCTAGCCTTGCCACATTGAAAGCAAACTCCATATGGAGGTTCTTTGATGCCCATCATCCTTTTTTGAAGTAAATTGGTGCTACCAGGAGCAGATATGTCTCACTGTAATGAAAAGTATTATGTTATTAAAACATTTTAAATGTCATATTCTGTAGGTCTTTGAAGTATTTGAAGACCATCTATCTACTTAAAATACATCTCTGTTTGACCTTGAAAACATACTTAACATGACTATAAATTTGATTGTTATAGATGACTAACTACTAACCTGTCTTTCTTTATTATCCTAAATAGGTTTAAGGACTAAAACTTTACATTACATTTTTAAAAATGAGCTTCATAGGTACAATACCTTAAACAAGAGTAGAAACATATACACAGTATAACAAAAATAACCTTAAATTTGTATCAATATACAAAAGTCTATACCAATCTAAAATATTTGAGACTAGTAGTTGTTCAAAAGTAACTCAATAATCCACCCTTTTATCCCATCATTTCTGTACTNTATTCCCCCTTTTTCCTATGGAAAGAGATCCCTGAATCTAATATCCTTTGTTTAACTTTTTTCTTGACCATGACCAATAACAACTTGTAACCAACCCCCCTAAATGATGACAAACATCCATAACCCACTGAATGACCAAAACTACCCACCCCATCCCTGGAGAATGTGGGCATCATGTTCTCTAGACTGATTCCTGTTGTCTGGGGGTGATGGCATCTTTAGGGGACACTAAGAAAATTGGGACAATACTCAAGTCCAGGGAGAGCTAGCTGTATTATTTTTTGTTTAGTCTCTGTGTAGAGATTATCTGAAGTCTTGGCTAGATAGTCTCTGAGGCTGGACCATCTCAGCTAGCAGCTTTGAAATTGTTCTGGATGCAGAATTTTAAGGAAACTGCAACAGAGGCATTCTGAGAGGCTGAATCATCTGGGCTACTTGTCTTTAATGGTGTGTGGTCCTTTTTTTCTGAAAACACATAAACTTTTAAATGTAACATATATATCTGCATTAACACAAGTATGGAATGTGCAGTGTGCACAAGCCAGTTAATGATTTTTTATTTTATATTTGAGAAGGTAAAAGGCATCTGTTAACTTTATAAATTTGTTTGGACTTTATAACCAAACTCTACCCATGCCATATGAAAGCATGGCATGTAATAAGTCATGAAAACCCTGTAGCCACAAGATTTATCATGNCTCATTCAGTCTCAGTGCTGTTCTCATAGTAGAAGGATCAGCATGTATATCACCTGTCCTGAAGTCTTTCTTGGTTGTTTTTCTTCATGTCTGTAGTCAAGGTTTTTAGGAGGTCTCTCCCAATCAAACTTGGTCTTCATTAATTTTGAANAGAACCATAACTTTTTGTTNCCCATGAAAACAAAGGCATAAACTCNCCTCCAATGCAACACATTTCCCAACTTCCACTCTGAAGCCAAGGCATCTCTAAAGTGTATAGGCTGGTTTAATTCAGCAGTCCCTTTCATAATCTAATGTCATTCAGCAGCTGCTGTTCACTCGTCAGCACTCAAAAAATTCAAAGTCAACAAAACACCATACAAGATCTAGCTGCCCTGTGTATTTTCCATCCTTATGTGACTTATTCTTTTTCTATTACTTTACTATATCTTTAAAGATTTTATTATTTTTAAACTGTTTTTTTTCTATGACTGCCTATAGTCATTTTATTGTATCTCTTTAAAG
>LZPO01107971.1:206803-222182 GCA_001675575.1 Neotoma lepida | reverse complement strand
GTGCTGTCAAAGTAACCAGGAACATGTGTAGAACCTAGCCAGGCAATACGCAGAGTAACTTGGGGATCTCCATTCTGTGTCCAGTACAGTGGAGGTCCCAGCCTAGTGACTGCCAAGTTCCACCTTCCCATGATGTGAAGTCTATGCTTTGCTTCCTGGAATCAGATAAAGCTGGAGTGATGTGTCTCATTTGCTTAACAGGCTCTAGCTGTCTAGGTGGAAGAGAGTCATTTTGTGCCAGGCTCCTCTAACCCAGAAACCCCCAAGCAGCTGCTTTTGATGTGCCTGTGGCAGCAACGCCTGTTATGTAAATAGGCGACTTGTGTGTCTGCTGATGCTGGGCATTGCTTTTGACTGAATGGTGTTTGTTCTCCTGGGACGTTGCACAATCAACCCCAGTTGAACAGCACACAAGGCACACACCCAGGAACTGAGACAAAGTGGAGACACACCAATTCTTAGGTGTTCTGGCAGGATCCACAGCTGGGGCACTGAATGATTTTTAATGACCTCGTGAGCTAATTGACGACAGCACAACATGCAAACAGTGACTACGGGACAGCAAGATTGGTCATGGCCACAGTGATTGCGGCACAAAACTGCCAGATAGCATGCAGCTCAGAAAGCCAAGCCCAGAGGACTCAGTGTGGTCAGCCTTAGGGGAGGAGGAAAGAAGTTTCCCNAGAGCAGCTGAGAAATGGGACAGGTCACAGAGGTCAAGCAGAGGCCAGCTGCCCCCTGGATGGTGGGTTTNTTTCCAATGAGACTGAAACATTCCTTTCTTCAAGGAAGCACCTTAAGCGNGAAGGCAAACTCAAAATAGCTTCAGGAAGTCCCTGAAACCAACCAAATCTGTTAGGACCCTCCCTGCCAAAATAAACAATAAAACCTGAGAGTCCCTCTCAGACAAGCTGAGCTGCAAAGATGACNCTGAGAGGAGAACAGCTGTGAAGAAGACTCTTGAGATCAGACCAGCTGCCTGGAAGAAGCAGAAACCAGTCAAGCTGCCTAGAAGAGGTTTAGACTGAGTCACTTGAAAAGGACACTGTCCAACCTGTTGGGCTTCCTGCAGACTGTGCAGTGTGTTCTAGGTTCTCAGCTTTGTGAGCTGNTACTCATTAAGGGGTGGGCCTTGGTNATGGAGCTGTCTTTGAGTCATTTCTGCTCCTGTAAGTAACCCCTCANCCATATTCATGTAAGTAACCCCGATAAAGCTCATTGGTTCACCAAGTTGGACTTTGGTCTGTTGTGGACTCCCTATCTCTGNTGGGTAGATGTGTGTGTTGCATATCCCCAGGAAAAGTTTTGTCACACAACAGAATTTACTCACCTTCTCAGGACTCCAACCCAGGCACCTCAGTCAGAAAGCTGAGAAACAATGCTGGNTCTTCCAGGAGCATGCACTCTGGCTTCCCTCCTGCAGCACTATAGCACTCATTGCCTCTTAGAAGACAAAGTGACCANGTTTGGTGTCTGAATGTGACTTCAGAANCTCTGCCTCCCTACTGATGCCACTGACAGAATACCATGGGCAGGCTACAGCAGAGTGCACATATCACAGGCCTGATAATCATTCTACATAGNATTCAGACACAGAGGCTCATATAAGTACCTGCCTCCAGAAAATAGGCTGTGTGTGCAGGCCCAGTCCAGCTCCCTGAACCCTTGACTCTGACACTCAGGGATTCAGCAGCCTGTCTGGACCCTAGATGGTTCACAGGTCCCAGGCTTAGAAGGTTTTTTTTTTTTTTTGAGGTCAGAATGATGACTAGTCTGTTTCGTTGAATTAGCATTGTTAAATGAATTTTTCTTAAATTTCAGTTAAATGATTTTTTTTAATTTCAGATATTTTATTTAGAAGGTTCTTGGAGAGATTCTGGTCCTTAGTCAATTATGGAAGCCTGGGAAGGCTGGTTCTATTGTCAGGGAAAGGGAGTGGCAGCAGCAGGGAAAAGGCAAGTCACCATGCTATGTCCTTCTGGTCCTTCTGCAAAGATCTTTTTATGTGGGCTGTTACCAGAAGGTGCCGACCAAACTCAGGGTGGTCTTTCCANATCAATTAAGGCAACAACAATAGCTCTTCAGGTGAGGTTCCCCACTCAGGTGATTCTAATCTGTGGCAAATTGACATTAAGACCAGCCATCACAACCTGTACTTCTGGAGTTGTGTAAAAATTCCTTAGATGAAAAAGTTAAGCCCTGGTAAGGGGAGGTATCCTAGTATCTTNNTGTGGAATCAGGAAATTAGAGGACTTGGGGCTGGAAAGAGGGTGGAGATCAGAGATGTGAGTGCCACAGGCTGAGGACCAAGCCTTCAACATAGAGACCTTAGAGTGACATTTAAGATAAAAAGCTACAGGGCCAGTAAGATAACTCAGAGGGTGAAGGGGCTTCCCTGCAAGTCTGGAGACCTGAGTTTAATTCCTGGAACTCGTGTAAAAGTAGATGGAGAGAATGCCTCTAAGAGTTGTCCTCTGACTTCTATAGGTATACTATGGTATTCTCTCCATCTCTCCCTCCTTCTTCACACAAACACACACACACACACACACACACACACACACCCCTTCACATGAATGGTTTCAGCCCCACCCTCTTTTATGATTTTATGGTAGTTACAGGTCTGTCTTCCTCTGTCCTGCTGTCTCACATGGTCTGAATATGTCCTCAAAAAATCATGTGGCAGAAACTTGACTCCCAACATAACAGTATCAGAATCAGGTGCCTGATGGGATATGTTTATCGTTACACAGGCTAATGCTAGTGTAAGAAAGGTCAGACCGTAAGTTCATGCTCATTCTCTTGACGTTCTACATTCTGCCATTGAATGATGCAGACACAGACCTTTGCTGGTGCAGGCTCTGGACATTGNACTTCACTGCCCCTGAACTGTAAGAAATACATTTCTGTTCTANGTGACCCAGTCTCCAATGTTCTGAGGTATAATAGCACAAAATAGATCAAGACACTGTCTATTCNGGCTTCTCTATATTCTTCAAAGACATTTCATTGATCTGTGGTCTTATTTCTGATAAGAACAGAGAGAAAATTCTTATTGTTACCCCCCCCCCATACACACACAGAACATATATTTCCTTTGGTTGCTTTTAAGGTGATTTTTTAAAACAAAATATGAATGAGTTTCCAGCAATTTAATTATGAGATCCCTTGGTGTGCTTTTNTTTGTATTACTTGACTCAAGTCAGCTCTTTGAGTTGATGCTTGCAGCCGTTTGAATAATGGCCCCCAAATATGCCACATCCTGCTCCTCAGAGCCCAAAATGTATCCCCTTGCATGTTGAAAGGGACTTTGCAGATGTGATTAAATGAAAGTTCTCGGGTAGGGGAAAAAATCCTGGATTATTTGGGCAGGCCCAAGGCTGTCACAAGGTCCTTATAAGAGGCATGGTGATGGAACCAGAGCCAGATGGAGGGAGCAGCTGTGCACTGGCCAGCAGCGGGTCCCCTAGGTCCTAGGAAAGGTGAGGACACTAACTCCATCTTCTTGGAGGATTCTGAAAGCTGTGTAGTTTGAACATGAAGTGGCCCCCAAAGGCTTATGTTGATGGCTTGGTCCCAGCTGCTGCTGATACTGAGAGGTCTAGATTATGAGAGCATTCCTTCATGGAAGGATTAATTCAATAATGGTTCTGTAGCTGAACGGACTGTTAAGAGGTAGGGCCTGNCTGGAGGAGGTAGATCTGNGGGTTGTGTCTTTGAAGGGTGCATCTTGTGCCCTGCCCCCTCCTGTCCGTCTCTGCTTCCTGGCTACTAGGAGGGAAGCAGCTTTCTCCGCCAAGCCCTCTTGCCACTGTGATGTTTTTTCCCCAAGCCCTCTTGCCACTGTGATGTTTTTTTCCCACTACAGGTCCAAAAGCAGTGGAGACAACCTACCATGGACTGTTTTGCAGATATTTTTGTCACTGTGACAAAAATTAATTGCTGATGACTTGATTTTAGACTTCTGATTTTCATAGCTGTGAGTGAATGAATTTTTGTTATAATCTCTGTGNTTGTGGCAGTTTGTCAGGGCAGCCATAGGGAATTAATGCAGGTAGTTATAAATATTTGTTCAAGGGATTAATTGATAAACCACTGAATGTTGTAGAATATTATTTTAAGTTACGTTATTTTTGTTTATTTAGATTTGTTTAACTCTGTGAAGCTGTATTACTGTGCTGTCTAAAATACTTGATGGTCTAATAAAGAACTGAATGGCCAATAGCAAGGCAGGAGAGAAAGGATAGGTGGGGCTGGCAGGCAGAGAGAATATATAGAGGGAGAAATCTGGGAAGAGGGGAGATGAAGGAGCCAGAGAGAAGGAGGAGGACTCTAGGGTTCAGCCACCCAGCCGCACAGCAAGCCATGGAATAAGCGTAGGATTTACAGAAGAGAACAGGGAAAACCCAGAGGCAAAAGATAGATGGGATAATTTAAGTAAAACTGGCTAGAAACTAAGTCAAGCTAAGGCCAGGTGTTCATAATTAAGAATAAGCCTCCGTGTGTGATTTATTTGGGAGCTGGGTGGCAGGCCCCTCAAAAGAGCGAAAACAAACAACAACAACAACTGAGGAAGCCNAGGTGACTCAATATTAATGTTTTTGTAGTAATTAGCAAGTAGTTGCTTCAGTTCTTCATAATTCTTTGANTNGTTGTACATGGAATGAAATGACAACCCTTCAAAAGACAGCTGAAGAGTGGNAAAGAGTGTGGCCTGGGATGCTAATGTAAGAAGCCCTTTGGCCCAANGGACACATGTAGAGGGGACTGTNAGGGAGCTCATTAGGTTGATCTGAGAGTCAGATTTTCCTTNCTNTGTGGAATCAACCCTTCTCAACACCTGTCTTCCAAATCTTAGCTCAGCTTCTCGGAGTCAGAAAGTCAGAGTTTTAATGGGATGAGCCTAGAGAAATCATCTCGACCATCAGTCATGGGAACTTTTATCTAGATGTTGTATGACTAAGTGTCAGGAATGAACTCACACTGGTTGGGTTCAGTCCTAGCTCATTTGACCTTGAATTCCAGGTCTTTTCTCGATGTTCTGTGGTGGCTCTGCAAAGAACTGAGCCCTGGAAAGCACCTGCTGGTGGCCCTGTAGCCTTGCCCAGTTGCCATATGGTTACTGGATGAACAGGTGTGTCTCCCTGCATCCGCCCTCTTGAAGAATAAACCACTTGCCTATTGTCTTGGTTACTTTTTTAATGCTGTGAAAAGGTACTGTGCTGGATAGTTTTGTGTCAACTTGACACAAGCTAACACCATTTGTAAGGAGGGAACCTTGATTAAGAAAATAATCTCCATAAGATTGGTCTGTAGACAAGCCTGTAGGGCATTTTCTGAACAAGTGATGATGGGGGAGGGCTCAGCCCATTGTGGATGGTGCCATTCCTGGTCTAGTGGTCCTGGGGTATCTAAGCAAGCAAGCCATGAGCAGCAAGCAGCACCTCTCCGTGGTCTCTGCATTAGCTCCTGCCTCCAAGGCTCTGTTTGAATTCCTTTCCTGACTTCTTCAGTGATGGACAGTGATATGGAAGTGTAAGCCAAGTAGACCCTTTCTTCCCTGGGTTGCTTTGGTCATGGTGCTACATCACAGCAATAGAAGCTGTAGCTAAGACAAATTTGTGCCACCACAGCAGGGTATTGCTGTGACAGACCTGACCATGTTTTGAGGAGAATTGTGGAAGGACTTTGGAATTTGGGGCTAGAAAAGCCATCTAGTGTTGAGCACTCAATAGGATTTCTATAGGAGCTTGGAAGATAAGAATGTTGAAAGCAGAGCAGAGGATTGAAGCCTGGCTTGTGACATNCCAGAGGGAAGTTTGAGAGTCACTTAAAGACTATCAGGACCATTTGCTATTTTGAGTTGAGAATCTGTGGTTCTGGTTAGCTGAGGATGAAGAGTCAGCTGTGATTAACAAGAAATCAGAACTACTGTAGTAAAACTTTTGCTTCACTGGGAAAACTGATGCTGGTCAGCTGGAGCTAAGACATTAGCAGTGATTAAGAAGAGGCCAGCATCATTGAGGTGAAATCTTCTGGGAAGTGTTTCCTCAGAGTCAGCATACAGAAGCTGTGTTCCAGAGGTGGCCATGGTCATACCTCACACTTGCATCTGAACTTGGTAGTGTAAGTGTATCACTCAGGTGATACTGATGTTGAAGGCATGCAGGGATAGCAGCTGAGGCTTGGCACTGTGTGACAGGGCTGGAGTCCCTGAAGAGAGCCTTGGAGAAGTTATTAGTGAGAGTGAAGCCCAGTTGTGGCAGAAGACCCCAGAATTTTGGAGATGCTAGTATCATGGGACAATCACCAAGGACAGCAGCAGTTATGGAGTGGAGCAGGACTGAGCCTAGGAGACTGAGCCTGGGTGTGTGGAGCTGGAGGGAGGAGCCAGAGAAGTGACTTAAGCCCTTTGGAGGAGCCCAGAAGATGGTGAGTGGATCCTAGACATTGAATACTGAGTTATTCACACAGTTGGAGTTTAGTTTTGCTTTGATTTGATAGTGACTGTGCCCTGGTTCTTCCCTCTTGAAGTAAGGATGTATTTAACTTATTTTTGATTTTTCAGGAGCTCACAGTTGAGACACTGAATGTTTAAAGAGATTTTAGGTTTTAAAAGACACATTGGATTTTTTTTAAAGAGGCTGGATTTTAAAGTGTTTGAATTTGTAAAGATAGACTTTTTAAGTTCATAAAATGTTTTATACTGTGGTACTGATATTAATGTGTTATCCTGGGGATGAACAAGTAATGAGGGAAATGGAAGTCTGGGATGAAGTCAGGTTTATTAACAGGTGAAATCAATACAGTACACTCATGAATACGGAACGAAGCTGCACCACTGCCTCTTTGTTCCCAAAGGAGAGATGGAGACCAAACTGCAAGCCAAGCATCTTCATCACTCACACAGCCCAACACCAACCCCAACCCCTTTCCTAGCTTCTTATCCAGAAGACCATGCCCATTGGGCTAAAGCCACCATTCACTTTTGGCTAATGGACTGGTGTCAATAATTCCCATAACAAACAAGAAAGGAAAGGTTGTGGCTTAACAGTGATGTGTTTGTGTGTCAAGTTGACAAGGAGTCANTTGTACCAGATAGTTTTATATCAACTTGACATAAGCTAAAGTCATTTGAGAGGAGGGAACTTCAATTAAGAAATGCCTCCATATGATCAGGCTGTAAGCAAGCCTTTAAGGCATTTTCTTAGTTAGTGATTGGTGGGAGGAAGGCCCAGCCCATTGTGGGTGGTGCCACCCATGGGTTAGTGATCCTGGAGTCTATAAGAAAGCAAGCTGAGCAAGCCATGGGGAACAAACCAGTGAACAGCACCCCCTTTGTGGCCTCTACACCAGCTTTTACCTCCAGATTCTTGCCGTGTTTGAGTTCCTGTCCTAACTTCCTTTAACGATGAACAGTGATATGAAAGTATAAGCCAAGTAAACCCTTTCTTCCCCAGGTTGTTTTAGTCATGGTGTTTAATCACAGCAATAATGACCATAATGAAGACAGATACTATGACCAAGGCAACTTATAAAAGAAAGCATTTTCATATGGGGTCCATGGTTAAAGAAGGTGAGTCCATGACTATCATGGCAGGGAGTAAGGCAACAGGCAGACAGCATGGTGCTGGAGCAGGAGCTCAGAGCTTAAATGTTGAGACAACAATTCCAAGGCAGAGGTAGAGCCAATTGGAATGGTGTGGGCCTTTGTAACTCCAAAGCCCATCCCCAGTGATACACATTCTCTAAGGCCATACTTTCAATCCTTCACTGACAGTTCNGCCAACTGAAGACAAAGCATTTGAACACGTGAACCTATAGGGGTCATTCTCAGCCAAACCATAGCATCTATTTTACATGTCAATGTTCTCTCTTAGAAAATGAGACCCGGCTCTGTAATTA
Source organism: Neotoma lepida (assembly GCA_001675575.1). Lineage (NCBI taxonomy): Eukaryota > Metazoa > Chordata > Mammalia > Rodentia > Cricetidae > Neotoma > Neotoma lepida. Next base: position 214,277 of record LZPO01107971.1, on the reverse strand, counting down.
GGAACAACAAATATTTTATTCCCACTCTCCAGCCTCCACCCTTCAGCCCCCACCCCTTCTATAGTCTCCTTTGGTCTCTAGACTTTTGTAAGGAGTGTAAACACACAAGCAGGTCATTCCAGACTCACCTCTCAGGACCAAGAAGTGCTGATGGCTTGCTGCTACTGGGCACATAACACCACCACAATTTTCTGGAGATCCTTGTCCCTGTCTCCAAGGCTCATTGTTGGCTGTTGGGTGTTGTTGACTATTTGTGCATTGACCATTCTTTCCCAACTCTTATACAAGGTTTCAATTCAGACTGGGTCCTTGAGCTAGAAATGAGCACACTTCATCTACACTCAGTCTGTTCCCAGCCTCACTGGGTATGCACAACCCCATCTGTCCCAGGACANGCAATTCAAGACTCTGACATGGGTAGCCAGTGGATCGTAGTTCTGCAATCACATCNATGGGCTCTGCAAGATCTTCCAAATGAAGTGATGAACATCAGCTACAGAGTTCCAAGCCTGGTACCTTGGAGAAAGCAGCTGGGTATCCCTTCATCCCTGAGAAATGGNTGTGGAGCCAGATACTTAGCATTACAGAATTTTATACATGAAATTCAGATGACCACGTACAAAAGTAGGGAGAACTTTGCAACAGAGTGGAAGCGATCTTTTCAGCAATATCTACAAAATGGAGTAAGAAATGAATTTTTCCTGGTGCAGTCACACTGTTAAAGTCTGAACTAGGTGTGCACTAGCTTAGAAGCCCATCATGTGCTCAGATGGTGGTGGATGGTGATTTTAATATTCTTAGCTCCTCACCTTTTAAATGCCTCCTCAGGTTTTATTAAGGGCACCGTGTGGGAGCACATATTAATTTGGTACTTGCCCTAGCAACCAAATGCATGTCAGGTTTGAGGTGATATGTTTAGCTAGAGAGTAAAGCAAACAGCTATTTCTAAGATCATCATCTTAGCTTGATGGATGATAGTTCCATGTTAGCATTTAAAATCATTTCCCTATTTTAATTAAATATTAAATGTTTGGTCCCCTCCTCCACTCNGAGGGGGGCCAAAAAAATCAAATGGGAAAGAGAAGTATTTGCTCTCTTGATGAGTTTTAAGGTAAAAATTTCATTAGTAATACATGTACTCTTTGAAAAATTTATACCCGACGTTTGAAAGATATGAAACAGGTGTTCAAGATGGCTGCATGTACGTACCTTGATCCCTGACAGAAGTGTCCTCTCCTCTTGCCCCCAGAGACCGCTTCTCACCTGTGCCTTCTATCTTCCCAGATATCTAGCTTGCCACCTCCCAGGAACTCATTGCCTCCCGCCCTTCTTTCCTTCCCTCNCATCTTCCTTTCATACAATTTCCTCCTTCCCCTGAGTCCATAAGCTTGGGGCAATTATCATGTGCCAGGCTGTGTTCTAGACATTGAACAGAATCTCCAACCTCAAGAAGCTTTCAGCCAACTGGGTCTAGTTTTCTAAGTCCCCACAGCCAGCAGAGGGCTGCTTTTCCAAGGGCCCTGCAACCTGTCCAGGGTCAGATTCCTCTTGCCCATGTTTCCTTGTGTTCTGTTACAGAGAAAGCCCTCCTGCTAATTGCATTTGAATTCCCACATTTGTGGTAGACCCCCTTTGGTGCTGGCTGAGCACTCTCATCTCTACTTTCACTGCAGCCCTGCACACGTGTGCACACCTCATGCTCTCCTTAATACATGCATTTGTTCTTTGTGTATTCATAACCTCCTTCCTCCCTTTTCTGTAGGCAATTAGGTTGATGTATATAATGAATATTGTTCAATTTGAAGGTAATTAGAAAAATTACTTGTGTTTCTTGCTGTGGGTGCCCCAAATTTAAATTTTATATAAATGATAAAGGACATCTACATTCATGTTCACTTACTTATAGCCTGTGTGGCCTTGACCTGGATCTCTGTGTCCATGTCTTTGTTTTAGCTTATGTAAAACTGGGCTGATACAGGTAACAAACCCCACGGGTTTGTTGTGAGGGACAAGTTAATTAATATTTGTAAAATGTTCACAGTAAGCTCTGGAGGGTGGTCCCCCACAGGACTGGCTCCTATCATTACAGTCAGACTGGTTGTCACATTCCATATCAAAAAGTAAAGAGAGAGAGATGGAATGATTCAGCTGATTAATGTTTCCTACAACCCAGGCCCCTGGNTGTCTCTTGATGAGATGGTTGGTCAACAAACTATTCTTTGGGTCAATTGCTGACCCCTACTCCCCAATTCCAATGCCTGGCCTCTCCGGGCAGAGAGAAGTAAGATCCCAAGTAGGTCTTGGGATAGGACACTGAAGACTGATTAGTCAGTTGCCACTGTCTGAGCCCAGGGAGATAGATTAATACTGGAGTGTAACTGAGAGCTACCAGCAAAGATGGGTGGTAATGCTCCAGGTAATGGGGTGGGGGTGGAGAGGCAAAGGGAGGTGCCCAGGACAACACATGCTCTAAAGGGCTTTAGGCCAGATGTCATGGGATAAAATGTGTCCAGCCATTGGACAAGTGAAAAAAAAGTCCAGGCCCTTGAGTCAGCTTCAGGTCATAACATGGTGTGGACAGGGTTGTGTCCTTCCAAACAAGGAACTATATGGGAGGTTTCTTATCTGAATGAGGTGAGACAGAAAAGTTCATCACCAGACACCAGGAGGCACATACCTGCTCCAGTAGCCATCTTTTTTGCAGAGGCTGAGTCCTCCTCCATGGCCCTCCAGTGGCCTCTACTGGGAGAGCTCCATATTGCGCCCTCTGAAAAGGAAGCTCACTGTTGAGGCCAAATGCTCCCATATACACCCAGCATGAGGTCAGATGGGAAAATTGCTAGGCTACCTCCAGCATCTAATTGAGCACCTACTGTGTGCAGGCATCATTCTTAGTGCTGANGGCTCAAAGATGAAGGCACTGGGCTAAAGTTTGTGAGCTCTAATCCCAGAGGGGGAATTAGGGAAAGGAACAGATGCTAGGACAACTTGGGTAAGGCGGATTCTAGACTTGGGGTTCAGGAGGTCAAGACTAAACCTGGAAGATATGAAGGGATGATGTCATAGGATTGGAACTTTTGGAAAATTTGAAACTCTGAAGTTTCAAAACTGTCCAATGCCTCACCCTCCTGGCTGTATAAGTAGGAGTGGGTAACTGATTTAGTCATTTATTTTGTGTTATGTACTTCTGTTAGGCACAAGTATAGTTTAAAACCATGTTTAAACTATGTATGCATCTCTCTGGAGGATCCTAGAGCTTTCTGGGTGAGAATTCTTAGTGTTCCAAATGCTAGTCTTGCTTGGCTCCCTCTGTGTGTGTGTGTGTGTGTGTGTGTGTGTGTGTGTGTGTGTGTGTATTAGAATTGAGTACCTAGGGTGTCCCCTTCCTTGTCCCTGCACTTGCCAGGAAGGAACTCACTGGTCAGTCCCTCTCCTCTGCCCCCTGTTTTCCATCTCACGTGGGAACTCCAGTCTTGACGTCAATCTGAGTCCTTTGGCTCCACCCCTGGAGGGTTCTGCTCCGGTACCTGCTCCCAAGAAAAGCCTGTGATTGCAAAGTCTCTCTTCTCTTCCCTTCCCACATCCCCATTGAATCTCTTCTGATAAGTGGCTAATTCTCAAANAGCTGTCACAGAAAAGGCTGGAGCTGATGCCCTGCTCAGTATCAACCTATAGAAGATAGAATGCTGGATGGGGTCACGTAAGCAAGGAATACTTGTGAAAGAGAATCTCACTGTGTGATCACAGGTGGCATCAGCTGTGAGGAAGAGTGGGTGGGTGAATTCTAGTCCACCGAAGGTTGACCTTGGTTGAAGGCAGAGAGCACTTGCTTTCCTGCAGTGTGTGTCATGGAGGGGGGGTAGAATTTATTTATTTTGTTCACAGAGCTCTTACATGTTGATGGCACATAAACCAAATAGGAATAAATGACTCAAAAATGTGCTATATACATGAGACTACCATTTAAGTGTGAAAGGCTGTCCTAATACACACTCCAACATGGATAAATTTGATACATTATACTCTGTGAAGATCAGTGCATGATACCACTTACAAGCNAACCATAGGGTCACAGTGGGTTAACAGACAGAATGTAAAATGGTGGTGGTGATTGAATGAAAAAAAATGAGGGCATAACTGCTCCAAGGTATGGTTGAGAAGGTTTATTGTAGATACGAGGGTTAGACACAGTAAGAGGATCTGGACTGAACATGGCCAGCAGACTGAACGGAGTCATGAGAGGAGGGGAGAGAGAGCAAGAGAGNAAGAGAAGAGGGAGAGACCCAGAGGCCTCACAGGCAAAATTGCTGAGGTTATATAGGAATCTGAGAAGCTGGGGGAAGAGATGTAAAGCTCAGAGGCTGGAGAGGTTCAGGGTAAGGGCAGGGTGAGAAGTGCTGAGAGGAGCCAGGACTCTGTAAGGGGTATTGACACTGCCAAGAGAGACTGGGGGNCAGCATCNGCTTTGATATGTTAAATAGGCTGTAGCAGGACTTTCTCATCTGACTTTTCTTTCAGACAGACAGCCCCCAAATAATGAAAAGGAGACTTATTATTAATTATGAAAGATTGGCCTTTAGGTTAGGCTGGTTCCCAACTAGTTCTTATAACTTTTTTTTCTGTACTTTATTCTTTTTCAATTTTATTTTTNATTTAAGAATTTTTTTATTCATTTTAGATACCAACNACAGATACCCCTGCTGTGGGATATCTTTCTGTACACTNTNAATATGCGTTGCTCTCATTGGTTGGTAAATAATGTTGTTTGGCCAATGGTGAGGCAGAATAAGGTTAGGTGGTACATTCAAACTGAAGATGGAGATGAAGGGTGGAGTCAGGAGAGAAGCCAGCCTGCTGCCCAAGGAGCAACAAGATGCCAGCANACTGGTAATATTACAGCCATATGGCAACATATAGATTAATAAAAATGGGTTGATTTAAGATGAAAGAGCTAGCTAGCAAGAAGCCTGAGNCATAGGCCATATAGTTTGTAATTAATAAAAGCCTCTGTGTGTTTACTTGGGACCAAGCAGCTGGGGGACCGAGTGGCTGCGGGACCAGGTGGGACACAGGAAAACTTCCCACTACATCCCTCTTTCATTCCTTCTTTCATTCTTCCTCCCACTCCCCCTCCCAGACTTCCCCCTTGACCCCCCCATCCCCTCTTCCAAAAGAGTAAGGCCTCCCATGGGGAGTCANGGACCAGGTGGGACACAGGAAAACTTCCCACTACATCCCTCTTTCATTCCTTCTTTCATTCTTCCTCCCACTCCCCCTCCCAGACTTCCCCCTTGGACCCCCCATCCCCTCTTCCAAAAGAGTAAGGCCTCCCATGGGGAGTCAGCAAAGCCTGGTTCATTCAGTTGAGGAAGGACCAAGCCCTTCCCCCTGTATCAAGGCTGAGCAAGGCGTTCCACCATAGGTAATGGGCTCCAGAAAGCCAGTTCATGCACCAGGTTAGATCCTNATTCCACTGCCAGGGACCCCTCAAACAGACCAAACTACAGAACTGTCTCCTATATGCACAGGGCCTAGTCCAGTCCCATGGAGACTCCACAGCTGTCAATCTAAAATTTGTGAGCTCCCACGAGCTTGGTTCAGTTGTCTCTGTAGGTTTCTCCATTATGATCTTGATCCCCTTTGCTCATAATCCCTCTTCCCTCTCTTCGACTGGATTCCTGGAGCTCAGCCTGGTGCTTGGCTGTGGATCTCTGCATCTGCTTCAATTAGTTACTGGATGAAGGCTCTATGATGACAGGGTATTCACCAATCTGATTACTGGGGTAAGCCAGTTCAGGCACCCTCTCCACTATTGCTAGTAGTCTAAACTGGGTTCATCCTTGTGGATTCCTGGGAATTTCCCTAGCACCAGGTTTCTCCCTAACCCCATAATGTCTCCCCAATCAAGATAACTCATTGCTCTCTCACTCTGTCCCTCCCCAGCTTGACCTTCCCATTCCTTCATGTTCTCACCCCCCATCCTTTCTCTCTATTGTCTCCTTCANCCCCAGTTTACTCATGGAGATCTCATCTATTTCCCCTTCCCAGGGCAATTCATGCATCCCTCTTAGAGTCCTCCTTGTTAGCTAGCTTCTCTGGAGCTGTCGGTTGTAGTCTGATTATCCTTTGCTTTACATCTAATATCCACTTATGAATGAGTACATATCATGTTTGTCTTTCCAAGTCTGGGTTACCTCANTCAGGATATTTTCTAGTTTTATCCATTTACCTNCAAATTTCATGATGTCATTGTTTTTTACAGCTGAGTAATAATCCATTGTGTATATGTACCAGAGTTTCTTTATCTATTCTTCAGTTGAGGGGCATCTAGGTTGCTTCCAGGTTGTGGCTACTACGAATAGTGCTGCTATGAAAATAATTGAGCAAGTGTCCTTGTGGTATGATTGAGCATTCATTGGGTATGTGCCCAAGAGTGGTATCATTGGGTCTTGAGGTAAATTGATTCCACATTTTCTGAGAAGTTGCTATACTGACTTCCAAAGTGGTTGTACAAGTTTGCACTACCACCAACAGTGGAGGAGTGTTCCCCTTGCTCCACATCCTCTCCAACATAAGCTGTCATCAGTGTTTTTGCTCTTAGCCAGTCTGACAGGTGTAAGATAGTATCTCAGAGTCATTTTGATTTGCATTTCCCTGATGACTAAGGATGTTGAGCAATTCCTTAAATGTCTTTCAACCATTTGAGATTCCTCTGTTGAGAATTCTCTGTTTAGATCTGTAGTCCATTTTTTAAATTGGATTGTTTGGTATTTTGGTGTCTAGTTTCTTGAGTTCTTTCTTTATTTTGGAGATCAGCCCTCTGTCAGATATGGGGTTGGTGAAGATCGTTTCCCATTCTGTAAGCTGTTGTTTGGTCTTATTTACTGTGTCTTTTGCTTACAGAAGCTTCTCNGTTTCAGGAGATCCCATTTACTAATTGTTGCTCTCAGTGTCTGTGCTATTGGTGTTATATTTAGGAAGTGGTCTCCTGTGCCAACGCATTCAAGATTACTTCCTACTTTCTCTTCTATCAGGCTCAGTGTAACTGGATTTATATTAAGGTCCACTTGGACTTGAGTTTTGTGCATGGCAATAGATATGGATCTATTTGCAGTCTTCCACATGTTTCTCTCCATTTAATTTGATGTTGTCTGTCAGCTTGCTGTAAATTGCCTTTATGATGTTTAGGTATGTTCCTTGAATTTCTTGATATCTCCAAGACCTTTATCATTAAGAGGTGTTAGATATTGTCAAAGGCTTTTTCAGCATCTAATGAGATGATCATGTGCCTTTTTTCTATCAGTTTGTTTATATGGTGGATTACGTTGACAGATTTTCATACATTTGTTGAAGATGCTTTCTTTTTTCCATTGTACAGTTTTGGCTTCTTTGTCAAAAATCAGGTGTTCATAGGTGTGTAGATTAATGTCAGGGTCTTCAATTCAATTCCATTGGTCCACATGTTGGTTTTTAT
>LZPO01107971.1:182762-206118 GCA_001675575.1 Neotoma lepida | reverse complement strand
GGGAAAGTGGACAACCTTGTCTTGTTCCTGGTTTTAGTGGAATTGCTTTGAGTTTCTCTCCATTTAATTTGATGTTGTCTGTCAGCTTGCTGTAAATTGCCTTTATGATGTTTAGGTATGTTCCTTGAATTTCTTGATCTCTCCAAGACCTTTATCATTAAGGGGTGTTAGATATTGTCAAAGGCTTTTTCAGCATCTAATGAGATGATCATGTGCCTTTTTTCTATCAGTTTGTTTATATGGTGGATTACATTGACAGATTTTCACATATTGAACCATCCCTGCATCTCTGGGATGAAGCCTTCTTGATCATGGTGGATGATTTTTTTGATGTGTTCTTGGATTCAGTTTGCTAGTATTTTATTGAGTATTTTTTTGCATCAATGTTCATGAGGGAGATTGGTCTGTAATTCTCTTTCTTTGTTGCATTTTTTGTGTGGTCAGGGTAACTGTAGCTTCATAAAAAATGTTTGGCAATGTTACTTCTGTTTCTATTTTGTGGAACAATTTGAAGAGTATTGGAATTAGCTCTTTGAAATTCTGGTAGAACTCTGCACTGAAACCATCTGGCCCTGGGGCTTTTTTTGTTTGTTTTTGTTTTTTTGGCTGGGAGCCTTTTGATGACTGCCTCTATTTCTTTAGGGGTTATAGTTCTATTTAAATTGTTTATCTGATCTTGATTTAATTTTAGTATGTGGTACCTATCCAGAAAATTGTCCATTTATTTTAGATTTTCCAATTTTATGGAGTACAAGTTTTTGAAGTATGACCTGATGATTCTCTGGATTTCCTCATTGTCTGTTGTTATGTCTCCCTTTTCATTTCTGATTTTGTTAATTTGGATGTTTTCTCTCTGCCTTTTGGTTACTTTGGATAAGGGTTTGTCTATCTTGTTGATTTTCTCAAAGAACCAACTCTTGGTTTCACTGATTCTTTGTACTGTTCTCTTGTTTCTATTTTATTGAGTTCAGCCCTCAATTTGATTATTTCCTGACATCTATTCCTCCTGGGTNAGTTTGCTTCTTTTTGTTTTAGAGCTTTCAGGTGTGCTGTTAAGTCACTAGTGTGAGATTTCTCCAACTTCTTTTTTTCTTGAAAGCCAGAATTAAATTTTATTTCACATTGATAGAAACTGAAAAATACAAAATTTTCTCACATTACAGCACAAGAATTCAATGAAATATTTCTTACCACAAATAAAATTTTACCGATGGTATAACTGAAGTAAGTTTATGTTCTTCAAAGTAAAGTGAAATAGTAAATGATTGTTTGAAATTGTTTTAAACTGAGACATAAGCATATGGCTTCATTATTAATATTAGCATCCTATCTAGTCCATACCAAATTATCTCCATATCAGTTAGCACCTGTTTGTAATGATGCTTCTTAGCACGGTCATGGTCAGTTAGAAACAGCAGGAAAAGCAACAGTTCAGAAATGACCATAATTTTTGCAACATATTCAACTGTGTTGTAACTACACTATGTGTAACTACACTATGTGATATAGGTTCTAATCAGTCTTTATTACCCATAAATTAGTTTAAATAATTTCACCAGTATTCTGGACATGTTGATTTAAAATCAAATGATTGCTATTTTAATGTTTGTACAGGAGACAAATTCCCAAAACTCCTTTACCTAAGATGAAAATTTCAAATTAGTTTGTTACCAGATTAAAATGAAACAAAAGTTTCTGATTGCTCATCTTGAACAGTACCTGGTTTCAATCATAATATATGTACAGAAAATGTAAAGTTAAACTCTGCTATAAGATGTAACTGTTTCAGAAATTAGACTTCAAAACTGGTCTTAAATATTTATTTCTGAACATGCCAAGGTATTATTTAACCTTTAAGTTTTTTACATAAAAATAAAACCACAGAATTATCAGGACGAAGAGGCTGATAACTCTATAGTCTAAAGTTGGATTAAGGTACAGTTATTTTAAATATGTAAGTTTAAGTAATATGGTGATATATTGTGTCCCCCAATATATAATGTACCCTAATTAAATTATCTGAGGGTCAGAGAACAGAACAGCCACTAGATTAGACATAGAGGCCAGAAAATGGTGGCACACATGCCTTTAATTCCAACACTTGAGATCCCATGTCTTTGCTTGGGAAGAACACACGCCTCTAATCCCAGGAAGTGATGGCAGGAAGCAGAAAGGTATATAAGGCGTGAGGACCAGGAACTAGAGGCCTTTTAAGCTTTGAGGCTTTTGAGCAGCAGTTCAGCTGAGATTCATTCTGATGAGGACTCAGAAGCCTGCAGTCTGAGGAAACAAGATCAGCTGAGGAGTTGGTGAGATGAGGTTGGCTGTGGCTTGTTCTGTCTCTCTCACCTTTCAGAATTTACCCCAATATCTGGCTCTGGGTTTTTAATTAATAAGACCATTTAGAAATTCAAGTTACATTACCTGGCCCTGAGTTTTCTATTAATAAGACCTTTTAAGATTCATCTTACAAAGTAATGTTTGGTTTCTTTTCACATTACCTAGATTTGAAATACTGTATGTCTGTGATTTAGAATGTCAAATTATAGTATATATATTGACAGTTTTTTTTATGACAGAGAGGCAATATTGGTCTTCTATGAAAAATCAAGAAAGAAAGAAACTATTTTGTTTCTTGAGAGGAGAAAAATTAAGTAGAAGGAAAAGAACAGCCTCAGCCCCCAATAAAAGGGCCATTAATTGAAGAAAGCAGTATTACTTTTCTGACACTTAAAAAGCATTATCCCTAGTATCAGGGGTAAAGGAATATCATCTAATCCTTATGTTTTACAGTCATGTATATAAGATTACACATATAACAANACAGACACTGCACNATGACTAAACAATTGAGTAAAACCATAGTCTAACTCACAGCATTCACAAGTCACTTACAGATTATCCTAACAGCTTGTTTAGACCTCAACAAATTTTCAGTGAGCATACTATTAATTTTCAAATGATGTAATAAAACTCTGGTTGTGGTATTTTACTTTGCTGAATTAATTTGAGAAAAAGAAGCTAGCTGCTTTTCTTCACCTACTTTAATACTAGTATATTCTGGATTGTATAATACAAATATATGTATAGAAACTTAAAAGGATCATATATTTCCCATGAGACAGACATTTAGTCTGTATCATTGGTATGTATTTGCAAAACATTTTAATACTGCAAACACTAGAAGTTTTATGATCAGTCATGGGAAAGGATTTATACTCTACTACAGTGATGCTGGTGAACATCTACACAAGGCCTCTTAGTGACATCAATCAATTGGAGGTAGGAGGTTATCAATGAACTGCTTGACATCCATTATTTCCTTCTGACATGAGCTGTGCATCATACCTTCATAGATTTTGAAGGTTACATTGGATGNATTTATCATGCTTTTAGTTTTTCAACAGTAANAGAACCAAACATTAGGGGAACTAACGGGTCACTATCTCCATGGCACTGGAGAACAGAAATATCTCTATTAGTGCTATTGATAGGATCCTGTGGAAACGAAACCTGAAGTGGAAGCCAGCAACTGAGTGCAGTGATGCCAGACAGTTTCTGCTGTGTGGGAAGAACAGTGTATGAAGATAAAGTGCCTCCCTGAGAAAATCCTCCCAAAATAATTCTGTTAGAGGGAATGCCATTCTTCACCTCTTGATCTATCAAAGCTTTTACATTTTCTTCTGCCTGTTTAATTCCAGATTCATCCTCCTCCTGAGAATNTGGTAAAAGCCCAATAATATCAAACCAGGAAGGCATAACCATATTCATATGTAATGTAACAGGCATAACGGGTGCATGTGGACAGATGTATTTGATGTGGGAACTTCTGATACCTGCAAAGGATTCTCCCCATCGTGCCCAGTACCTCCCAATCTGTGAAGGAAAATAACTGCAGTGGTGGTCTTCCAGGTGGCNGGCACGATGGCGGGCACCGGGGCCCACATGTTGTTGCTGCACATNCACCAGCTGGTGGACAGTGCGTCAGAAGCCTCCAATTTCTTTATGTAGGCATTTAGTGCTACGAACTTTCTTCTTAGCACTGCTTTCACAGTGTCCCATAAGTTTGAGTATGTGGTACATTCATTTTCATTGAATTCTAGGAAGTCTTTAATTTCTTTATTTCTTCCTTGACCCAGTGGTGATTCAGTTGAGCATTGTTCAGTTTCCATGAGTTTGTAGGCTTTCTGTAATTTGTGTTGTTGTTGAAATTTAACTTCAAGCCATGGTGATTNGCTAAAATACAGGGGGTTATTCCAATTTTTTTTGTGTGTCTGTTGAGATTTGCTTTGTGACCGAGTATGTGGTCAATTTTAGGGAAGGTTCCATGGAGTACTGAGAAGAAGTTATATTCTTTTGTGTTTGAGTGGAATGTTCTGTAGATGTCTATTAAGTCCATTTGAGTCATAACATCTATTAGATCCCTTGTTTCTCTGTTAAGTTTCTGTCTTTCAGATCTGTCCATTGGTGAGTGGGGTGTTGAAGTCTCCCACTAGTAGTGTGTGGGGTTTGATGTGTGATTTAAGCTTCAGTAATGTTTCTTTTACATATGTGGGTACGCTTGTATTTGGGGCATAAATGTTCAGAATTGAGACTTCATATTGATGGATTTTTCCTGTGATGAATATGTAATGTCCTTCTTGATCTCTTTTGATTAATTTTAGTTTGAAGTCTATTTTGTTAGATATAAGAATAGCTACACCAGCTTGATTCTTAAGTCCATTTGATCAGAAAGTCTTTTCACAACCCTTTACTCTGAGGTAGTGTCTGTCTTTGAAGTTGAGATGTGTTTCTTGTATGCAGCAGAAAGATGTGTCCTGATTTCGTATCCGTTATGTTAGCCTGTGTCTTTTTATAGGTGAATTGAGTCCATTGATATTCAGGGATATTATTGGCCAGTGATTGTTAATTTGTGTTATTTTTTTGGTGATAGTGTGTGTGTCTTTGCCTTCTTTGTGACTTGCTGGTGTGGGATTATCTATTGCCTGTGTTTTCAAGGGGGCANCTAACTTCCTTAGGTTGGATTTTCCTTCTAGTGCTTTCTGTAGGGCTGGATTTGTGGACAGGTATTGTTTAAATCTGATTTTGTCATAGAATATCTTGTTTACTCCATCTATGGTGATAGGATGTTTTGCTGGATATAATAGTCTGGGCTGACATCTGTGGTCTCTTAGTGTCTGCCTAGCATCTGTCCAGGACCTTCTAGCATACATAGTCTCCATTGAGAAGTCAGGTGTTACTCTGATGGGTCTGCCTTTATATGTTACTTGGCCTTTTTCCTTTGCAGCTCTTAATATTCTTCCTTTATTCTGTATGTTTAATGGTTTGATTATTACGTTGTAAGGGGAATTTTTTTGGGGGGGGTCCAGTCCATTTGGTGTTCTGTAAGCTTCTTGTATCTTCATAGGTATTTCCTTCTTTAGGTTGGGAAAGTTTTCTTCTATGATTTTGTTGAATATATTTTCTGTACCTTTGAGCTGGTATTCTTCTCCTTCTTCTATCCCTATTATTCTTAGCCCCAAAAGACATCACTTTAAGTGGNTTGGTAGAAAGTACTTTAAAACCATTGCTGCCTGGGTAAATGCCTTTAAATGGTAGAGATTTCCAGCTAGTAGAGTAGCTGGGTTTAAGGTTGATGGATGGCCTTTGGAGAGGGCAGGAACTTAGAACTTTCTCTGAGAATCTTCTGATTCACTCTATACCTGGGAATGGTCTTTGTGGTGGTTTGAATGAAAAACATCCTCCCACAGACTCAGGCATTTGAACACTTGCTCCCCACTTAGTGACACTGTTTGGGGAGGTGTACCCTTGCTGGAGGAAGTATGTCACTGAGAGTGGGCTTGGAGAGTTCCACAGCCTCACCCCACTTATACCTCTTCCCCCGCCCCTATCTCTCTATTTCTAGCTGTGGGTGAAGATATGAGTACTTGGCTTCTTGCCCCTCTCACCTGCTACCATGCCACCCACCTACTATAGACTCTCCTTCCTGGAACTGTATCCAAAATAAACCCTTCCTTCTGTAAGTGGCATTAGTCATGGTGTTTTATCACAACAGAAAAGTCACTCATATACAGTCTTCAGCCTTGAGCTTCTGATTTTCCAGCCTCTACCTCCTGAGTACTAGGATAACAAGTGTATGTCACCAGGCCTGGAATTTGTTGTGTAGGCTTGGAGTAGCACCTGGAGCTTCATGTGTGTTAGTCATTATGCACATAGAGACCTTTTATTGTTGTCAAGTTTTCACACCCTGCTCCACAGTTGAAGAAGATAGTGAATGAAAAGAAATAAAAAATAAAAAGGAAAGGCATGACTGCTCCTAGGTATGGTGGAGGAGAAGGTTTATTATAAATAAAAGGGAGACCTAGCCAGAGGCAGGGACATCTTGGAGAGTCCAGAGTGAACATGACCCTGAGTCAGGCCATGTGAGGAGAAGGATGAAAGAAGAGGGCTTTGAGGTCTCAGAAGTTCATTTACTGCTGCCTGAGTATCCAGATGTAGAACTCTCAGCTTCTTCTCCAGCACCATGTTTGTCTGCATGCTGCCATGTTTCAAGCCATGATGACAATGGACTAAACCTCTGAACTGTAAGCCAGCCCCAATTAAATATTTTCCTGTATAATAGTTGCCATGGTCATGGTGTCTCCTCACAGCAATAGAAACCCTAAATAAGACACTAGGTTTTAGCTGGCTCACACAAGGGGACTCTCATGACATTTATCCCTCTTTTCTCATTTCACTTNGCACCTTGCNCATGAGATTGATGCCTGTTGTCATACAACAGAATTTCTTTTGTAAAGCTGAACANTTCTCTAAGTCAGGCTTTCCTAATCAGCTTTAACTGTCAACTTGACACGGTCTAGAGTCACCTGAGAAGTGAATGTCTGTTAAGGGACTGCCCAGATCAAATTGGACCAAAGGCATGTCTGGGGGTGATTGTCTTGATTGGTATTGATGCAGGAGGGCCCAGCCCACCATGAGCAGCAACATTGCCTGGGCAGNTCCTGAGNTGTANAAGAAAGCTGAGCATGAATCTGTGAGTGGGGCAGCAAGCAGTTTCTGCTCCAGGTTCCTGCTTGAGCTCCTGCCCTGATTTTCCTCATTGATGAACTGTAAGCTGGAAGTGTCAGCCAAACAAACCCTTCCCTCCGGTAAGTTGCTTTAGGTTGGAGTGTTTCATCACAGCCTCAGAAAGCAAACAGGTTCCCATCTCCTCATCTGTCGATGGGATCTCTGTTGTTAATTGTGTGCAGAGTATCCCTGAGAAACACAGACGCAGTTTCATTTCTTTCAGATAAATGCCCCNAGATGAGATTGCTGGGTCACATTAGCTCTATCTTTTTTTAGGAAGCCTAATTGTGTTTTCCACAGCCCTCGCCATTAGTCACCCACCAACAACTTGCAACATTTTCTCCACACCTGGACATAGCTCCCTCTTTTCTTTTTGTCATGGAATAGCCACCTTACCAGATACTGCTCTGGGGACTCATCTGCATTTCCTTGGTGACTAGTGATGTTGGGCATCCTCTCACACAGCTGCTGGCCACCCTGTGTCTCTTCTTGGAGGGACATCTCTTCAAGCCCTTAACTCCTTTGTGAAATCAGGTTCTTGTTATCTTGCTGGTGGCCTTCAGGAGTCGCTCATGTCTTGTGTCAGTCCATCCACCACGTGGCTTGTATATTCTTTCCCCTTCTGTGGTTGCCTCCCAGTTGGTCTCCCTTCTGTACAGAAACTTCTTGGAGGCCTGCCATCCTCCTGTTTCTGTTTTGTTGCTGAGGCTTTTGGTGTCAAAGCCATGAACTCATTGCCAAGACCAATCCTATAAAGCCTTTCCTCCTGGCTTCCACCTAGGAGTCTTGCAGAGTGAATCTCCACACAGGCTTGTTCTGGTCTGGCACAGTACGGTCTGGAGCCAGGTAAAGACATTGGTGGCCACTACTGTGTTTGAGAGCGCCTCCTGGTGGTCACATAGCAGCACTGCCATTTCTCCCTTCTCAAGGTCAGAACTTTCTTATTTGAACAATTTACTGACTTTCCATTTGTCTCTAGGATAATAGACAAGGCATAGTTTTCATAATCATCCAGTCTCTATATTAATATTCATTAATAATTTATCTTTCTTCACAAATTTGAAATGTCATTTTAATCAGGGACTGAATATCTATGAAATTTGTTTTTATTTATAAATTCTTTATTCTGTTTCATTGATATTTTTCTTATCTGGTATAATGAGCTGAAAGTAGCTCCCTAAAACGTCTGCTGTCTCAGAGTCTCAAAATATTTTAAGTCAAGGTCTTTGTGGGTGTAATTAAGATAAAGATGGAAAGATGAGCTCTGTCTCTGGCACTCACATGAAAAATCTGGATGTGGCCAGTGTATGCCTCTAATCCTTGTGCTGGGAGGTAGAGACAGGAGGACACCTGGGGTGTGCTGGCCAGCCAGTGTAGCCAATTGACAAGCTGAGGGCTTAGTGAGGGACCCAGTCTCAAAAGAGTAAGGTAATAGAGAAAGACACCTGTCTACATACATGTGCACACATATCTGCGTACATACACAAACACCCCTCTCCCCACACACATACACAGACGAGAGATCCTGGATAGTGTCCTTAGTAGGAAACTGAAAAGGAGAACACAGAAAAACATGAAGAATCCATGGGAAGATGAGGCAGCATTTCAGGTCTGATACCATAGGCCAAGGATTGCTGGCAGACACTAAAAGCTGGCAGGATTCTCCCCTACAGAGGTCAGTGGTGAACAATCCCTTCCTACATCCTGGCTTTGAGTATCTGTTCTCCTGGTCTGTGGATTATAGGATAAAATTTTGTTGTTTTAAGCCACCAAGTTTNTTTTGATTAGTGAAGTGAACTTGGGAACNGACGCCTTAGTGCTCACTGGTCATAGGACCAGGCACCTATCTGTTGTGGAATATTATTTTAAGGTGTGTTACTTTTGTTTATGCTGCATTTGTTTAACTCTGTGAAGCTGTGTTACTGTGCCTGTGTAAAACACCTGATGGTCTAATAAAGATCTGAATGGCCAATAGCAAGGCAGGAGAAAGGATAGGTGGGGCTGGCAGGCAGAGAGAATAAATGGGAGGAGAAATCTGGAAAGGGAGATCTAGGAATGAGAGAGGAAGGAGGAGGACTCAAGGGGCCAGCCATCCAGCTACACAGCAAGCCATGGAGTAAAAGTAAGATATACAGAAGTAAGAGAATGGAAAAAGCCCTGAGGCAAATGGTAGAAGGGATAATTAAAGTTAAGAAAAGCTGGCAAGAAACTAAGCCAACCTAAGGCCAGGCATTCATAAGTAATAAGCCTCTGTGTGTGATTTATTTGGGAGCTGGGTGGTGGGCCCCCCCAAAAAGAGTAAAAACCCCCCAACAACACTCATCATCACTTAAGTGCAAATTTTGTGATGTTTTCAGAGGTAAATCTATGGAAAGCCTGAATCAAGACCAGGTGACTTTGGAAGGGAAATTTGATAATAAGCTAAAATTCATTTTAAAATGTACAAAGAACTCAAAATTATACTGTTTACATGTCAGAGAACATAAGCTGTGCCCACTGCAAAGACCATTCAGGAAANAGGACAGACCTTGAACAGAATGCATNCAGCCNGGCTTTGTGCTGACTTAACATTAAAGTCAGGAAAATCACAAATAGGTACCTCTCAGTGGACACTGAGGTGTATCCTCAGCACTTGAGATGTCGTATCCCTTCACCCTAGAGCCAGAATTAAGTCATCCTCTGGAATTAATTATACAAATCCACAGAGCACAATTGAATCTCTTTTGTCATTGGCTGCCTCCCATACTGGTTTCCCAGCTAACGGAGACAGTGGTTTCTCTTNTTTTGNATTGATGAGACCCTGTCAGTCAAAGTAGCAGCTGAGGCAGATTGCNCATACGCTAGAGAACAGTTAATTTCTGCCAGAGAACAGGTCCATAGATGCCTGGGCTATAACTCACTCACTGCTTAGCATTGAAGATGCTGTTGTCCTCTGCTGTGAAGAATACAGCTTGTGGTTGTGTTTACCTTCATCTNCCTCCTTCCACTCAGCCAAGTCTGGCCCTTCTGTCAAAGGCTCAGTGGCCAAAATGAAGGCCACGCCCTCAAGTCCAGGTTTAGGCCTTNAATGTCTGCCAGCCTTGGAAGTGGAAGGCAACTGGGGAAAAGGAAGGCTCTTAATCTTCCACAGCATGGTCTCATTTAACCCCTGCCCCCGGGAAGTATCTTGACTGCTGGTGAGACCCATCTCTGTGAAGGGTGCCCCTTCCAGAGCATCTTGGGAGCTTCCTGACAAGCCATCTTCTGCCTTCTAGATTCTGCACTTTACAGTGTAGAAGTAGGTTACTTATTGCCTCTGTGGTTCACGTGGTTAGTATTCACCTTATTGTCTCCNGATTTTCATGCTTTGGTCATCAATCTGCTTATTGACATGATGATCACATTTTAAAACAATCANCTCCCATCTAAAGAGGAGAGGAGAGAGTGTATTCTGGAACCAAATATGAGTGGCCATGGCCTGGGAATGCAGATTCAGGTCACTCTGACATGTTCAACACGGTAATGGTTTTGTGGAGTTTTTATAGTAACAGAACAAAGAAAGTCATAAATCAAAACACTTTAAAATACATTGGTGGGGACCTCAGGTGCCATTTCACAGCAAAGCAGAGACACCTCTGCTACAGCCTCAAAAGCTAGCTGGTGACGCATAGCTTTCCAGTTGGTGGGTGATAAGGTCTATTTGTATATTCTAAAGGATTTACCTGACAGTGACAAGTCACATGCAGAGATGGGCAATGAGTGGCTAAAGGAGATGAAAAGACAGCTCAAGATAACTTGGTTCTGGACCTGCATTGCTCCAACCCTCTCCTCAATTGATGAAGTTCTAATCACTTCGCCTTTGTGACATGCTCAGCCTAGGCAGGGTTTCTTTCTGGGAATTTTAGTTCACAGGATGGAGATCAGAGGCTGAGGAGCCTAAACATTCACCAAATTCCCCTGGGGCAGACAGATGCTTTCGTGGTGACTGCTGCATTCTAGGGAAGCTTGTCTCAGCCACACCCTTCATGTGAGGCTCAAAGGGTATTGGGTGAATGATGAGGATATGAACTGGAGAGCTGAAATGCTACTGGTCTGATGCCAGATCACNNAAGGCTGTCTTTAGCAGACACAGCTGGCTTTCCCTGTGCTCAGGGAGGCTCATGGGACACAGGGGCCTCTGTCTCACCCTGACACCAGACTTAAGGAAGCACCTGTGTCCTGGATGACAGTCAGCCACNTGTAAATTCTGTGGTGAAGCTGATGGTTGTTCTCACTCTGGGGCAGAGTTGGAGTCGTCGTGCCCCAAGACTCCCATACACTATCACTACCATTGTATGCCAGGATTTTTTTTCCCTCTGAACTTTATCCCACCTCCCCCTTCCTCCTCCCCTATCTTTGCTGTTCCTTGCAAAGCACTTATTCTAGATTCTTGGATATTTATGTGCTGCACTGAACAAGTAGTGTAGGATGGGTTTCCATCTGCAGCATAATGTCCAATTCTTTTAAAATATTTATTCTGATTTTAAAAGTTACATTCTATCTATCTATCTATCTATCCATCCATCTATCATTAATCATCTCTGTGCATGTGTGATTGGGTGCATATGTACATGAGGGGTTTAGAGAACAATTTCTGAGACTTGGGTCTCTCCTTCTACAACATAGAACCCAAGGACAACCAACTCAGGTTGTCAGATGTGGCAGCATATGCCTTTACCCAATGAACCATCTTGTCAGCACACATTTTCCCAACTCTTGATCATACTAGCCATGCCTATAAAGTGTTCTACTTTTTCATTTTATTTTATGTGTATTAGTGTTTGCCTGCATGTATGTCTGTGTACCNCATGCATACCTGGCAGAGGCTAGAAGGAGTCAGATCCCCTAGACCTGGTTATACAGACAGTTGTTAGCTGTCATGTGGGTGCTGGAAACTGAACCCATGTCTTCTACAAGAGCACCCAAGCTCTTGCTGCTGAGCCATCTGTTCAGCTCCCCTGTAAAGTATTCTTTAAAGATGGTTTGATGTGATTTGAAGATTTGTCTACCTCCAAAGTTCATGTTGGTGCTTAATTCTCATATCCACAATAATTAAAGTGGGGCTTTCAGGAGGTGGTTGGATCGTGAGGGCTTCAGGCTCACAAGGGACTAGTGTTTTATAAAGGAGCTGGAGNGGAGAATCAATCTCCTTCCGTTTCTTCTGCTGTGTGGGCCTGCCCACAATATCTGTCCCCTCCCAGGGAACAAACAACATACAGTAGAGGAAGTAGCCATGCCCTTCCTAGATATGGAACCTTGGACATCAGCCTGCAGAATTATGAGAATTCAGTGCCCACTTGTGCTATCCAGGCTTATTGTCAACTTTATGCAATCCAAAGTCACCCGGGAACCTCAACTGAAGAATTGCTTCCATCAGAGGGGCCATNTATGTGAGAGATTGTCTTGATTGACAATTGCGGGAGATCCCAGCCCACCGTGGGCAGCACCATCCCTAGGCAGATGGGCCTGGGCTGTGTAAGAAAACAGTCTGAGCATGAACCATAGAGAAAGCCAGAAAGCAATGTTCCTCTGTGATTTCTGCCTCAAGTTCCTGCCCCACCTTCCCTCAGAGATGGACTGTGACCAGGAAGTATCTGCCAAAAGAANTCTTTCTTCCCTTACTATGCCCTTTGTTAATGGGGTTTGTCACAGTAACAGAAAAGGAAACCAGAGCGCTGCTCTTTATAACCTGCCTGGTCTCAGACAGTGGGTTGATTTGGTGTCACTTGTGTCTTTTTTGATCCCTTGTGGTTTCCCCTCCCTTTTACATGCCCATATCTAGTTTCCCATGTACTTTGTTTTTCTCTGTAGGATGTCAGTGTGGGGATTTCCTTTTGTGGGTGGCTTCTAAGATTCTAGGTAATAAAATTCTGGGAATTTGGACAGAGCAGATCCCAGCCTCCTCCACCTCTGGTGGTGTTGNGGTGCTGGTCACAAACCACAAGCATTCACTTCCTTTTGTTAAATTGATCCATCCAGAAATGATGTTCTTCTGCTTTGGATCTTGTTCAAAGAGTCTGGTGTCAACTTCGGGTGGTAAAGACCTCTCCTTACATCTTTGCAACGGCTTTCAACATTCAGGTTCTTGAACTGTCTGGCATGGGGATATATGCATGTCTAACTGCTGTGAAGGAAACTTCACTTTNCCCCATAGTGTGCCGAATTCCCATCTCTGTGGTCCATGTCACACATGAAGGCTACGAGGGAGGCTCATGTCTGGTTCCTTCTGGTCCCTGTTGGTCTGCTTGCCCAACTCTGTGCCAGACATGTGTGATTTTTGTCAGATCCATTTGCTCCAGTTCTGTCCACCTGGTTCTCACCTTATATTCATTTCCTAAGCCTATTTGTTAATGCTTCCTAGAGTTTAGAATCATCGTGTTGAATAGTGAGATGGTGGTAAATACACAGATTAACTTAGGACTAATTAAGAAAGTTAGCTAATTGGTATGCCTTCTGTATTGCCCAGTGTTGTACTAATTTAAACCAGAAGCATCATATAAATTCATATAAGTCTCTATTTAGATCATTACTATTAATAATTTTTAAATTTCCATTATGGCATCATATAGCCACCACTATGCTATTTTTTAAAAGCACAAGTTTTTGTTGTAATGAAACTTAACTGGGGGTGGTGTGTGCCCTTCTGAAGGGCTTTCTGTAGAGTCCCTTACAAATGTCCATTGATAGGTGTGCTTCTCAGTTGGGTTGGCTTGCTTTGCTGGCTTGACTTCCAATGTCTTGTTCTCAGAGCTCCTCAAAAACTTTAAAAAGAATCCATCAGTTAAAACAAATTAACAGTGCCCTGGGCTATGACTTAAGGCATGAGTGCCACCTATTTCTAGCTCAATATACCTCCCAGGGAGCTCTGGAACCCTTGCTTCACTTATCAAAATAACACACTTCCCCAGGTGGGGTACTGGCACTCATGTTCTCCTGGAGATTGCCTTGGCTATTCTACTGGGATTTTTGTGACAGAGGAATGAGAACTCAGCTGCAGGGTCTGTGAACTGAGACCAGGAGGCTGTCCTCCTCCTGAAAGTGTGTGTGTGTGTGTGCATGTGTGTGTGTTTGCACACACATGCCCATGTGCATGCCTCTGTGTGTGTGTGGTCTTTGTGGACTTTGTCACTCTTCTCATGGGCTCAGGTGTCGCTCTTCTCCCTGGCCCCTAAATGTCAAAGTCCTGATTCTCAGTACCACAGAACCAGACTATATTTGGAAGTACAGTCTCTAAAGAAGTAAGTTAACACATGGCCTTATGGGTGGGGCTCTGATCCAACCTGACTCAATGCTGAGAAGAGACAGGCACAGGCAGAGAGAGATGGCCTGTGGGGACACAGGGAAAGGCCTCTAGGACCGAGGCCTCTTACACTGGCTGCTGTTGTGTCATCTCTGGTCTGTGTTACTTTGTCACAATGGACTCAACACACTAATGTTAGGAGGCCTCATAGCTATCTCTATGACCTAGTGCTTTACAACCTTCCTTTGGTTTTTCCACAAAGTGTGGTTTCTTGGTGGGAAATAAGGACCAGAACATAGGCTGGGGAAGGACAGAGGGCATCTGTGAATTGTCCCCTGACCAGCATAGCTAGGCAGGGCATGTTCTCTCCCTATTAATCAGTAACTTTCCTTACCTGAATCACTATTACAGCATCAGAGCACTTGTGTTTGAGTGACATGTGCCTTATGTACATTACAAATCATTGGGACAGTATATTATTATAGTATCTGCTATTAGTAATTATTGTTAATTTCTTGCATGTCCAACTCATGAACTAACTTTTATCATANATTATTCATAAATAGGGAAAGTCTCATCTATATAGAATTTGGTGCAAGTCTATGTCTCCTGGTGTCCTCTGGGGTCTAGGAAACATCTGAGGGGATTATTGCAGATGAGAAAACCTGTCCTATTGGGTCTGAACCACCATGGTGGACTGAACTTGGAGCTAAGACAGAAACTTTCAGGGGAGAAGCTAGGGGCAGAGGAGGGCTGAGGCAGCTTGGTACTCAGTTGATGGGGGCATGCCAGTGCTGGGGTGCTGTGGCTAGCACAGTGGAGTTCAGGGTTTCCTGGCATGAGAGCTTGGGTATGCATGGTAGGACCCTGCCAAAAGCTTTTTGTGGACTTCAGAGACTTACTTAGAGTGAACTATGTTTTTCATGTGTGCATGTGTGTGTGCATACATGTATGTGCCTGTTCATATATGTCTGTCTGTGTATGAAGGTCAAAGGACAACCTTGGGTGTTGCTCTTTCTTTTGTGAGATAGAGAGCCCTGGCTGTCCTGGAACTCTCTTTGTAGATCAGGCTGGCCTCAAACTCACAGAGATCCACCTGCTTCTGCCTCCCGAGTGCTGGGATTAAAGGTGTGTGCTATCACCTCCTGGCTTGGGTGTCATTCTTAGTCACNCTCCAATTATTTTTTGAAATNGGATCTCTTTGGGAAGTGAGGCTCACCAGCAATGTGAGGCTGGCTGGCCAGTGAGACCCAGGGATCCCTCTCCTTCTCCACCCATTGGATTGATGCATTGGGATTCCTGGCTTCCTAAAAATGTTAATTTGGGGGCAAAAACTCAGGTTGTCATGCTTTCAAGACAAAAACTTTACCTTCCGAGCCCTTCCCTACCCCTGAAATCCAACTTTGAGACTACTGGACTCACAGCAAGGCTTGGCCACAGGAACCCGAGAACGTGAGACATTCTCACCCCACTTGGTATTCACTGGCTGGTGTTGAGCAGGGCTTGCCTAGACTCATTTTGGGGAAGGTACTAGAGGAGAAACAGACTTGCATTCCCATCACATCCTTACGCAACCAAAGCCTTCTTCACATTGGAAACAGGACAGTGTGAGGGACTCTCTGGAGGACTGAAGCAGGAGCGGGACTGGACCTACAGGTTTGGAGTAAGTTGGTACAGCGGGAAGCTCATTGCAGACAGGCACTGGGACTCAGAGCTGGGGCATTGCCTGCTTGGCACGGGGGCCTGAGGTACCGTGTGGCCCCTAGGACTTGACATATGGAATCTGTCCACAGGAGAAGAGATGTGGGCGGTTAGTGATACCACAAAACCCCAACTGTAAGACTAGCAAACAGGCNATTATTTTAGCAGAAAATGAGAGACCAGCTTCAGGCTTCTTGTTTAGGACTTGTTTCTAAACAGCTGAATAATTACCGCCGTCTATTTAAGACTTCCAGATGGCTTCTACATTTTTCTGCTTTCTTCAAACTTTCTCAGCCTCTTCACACTTGTCTCAGAGATTGCCGGAACATTTCTAATTGGATCACTGCAGTTACAACAAACATTTCCTGATGGATTCTCTGCTATGCTCTGTGACAGAAGTGCANGGAACATTCCAGGCCAAATGGAGGAAGAGATGGGGTTCTGAGTGACTGTGTACCTGTGGGATCTTTCTTCCTTTATATTCACTATTAAATTAGTGTTGACAAATCAAACATCAATACGGAACACCATCATCTGACTGGGTAAAATGGCTACCTTGGTAATATTTCAATAAAAAATGGCACTTTAACTTAAAACACCCGGTTTTATGCTTTAAGCGTTCTACACTGAGGGACTGTAACTTTTCATTCTTTAGTAGGGAAATTGGAGGATTCTCTAGGTTTTGAGTCATTACTCAGAAAATTAAACAAAATTACATCTTGCTGTTGTAGTGGCTGCCATGGTAATGATGCCTTCCATTATAAATGCTTGCTGCTACCGCTGTGGGTCCCGTATAGGACATAAGCACNTGGGCTGTGTCTTGGCCCATCTTACTGTGGTCCTTGCTTCCCACTTTGGGTCTAGAGCCCCAGCTACCCACTTCCATTTCTTGCTAGCTTTCTCTTGTTTCTGTTTTTGTCCCCACAATGTCAGAGGCTCTATCTATTCTCCTGAACAGCCAGGCTAGATGGAAATCTCACTGAGGTTTGTTGAATGAATGGTAGATCTAAATGCAATATTAAAATAGATTTGTCNTGGTGGAAATGTTCCCCACAGGCTCAGGTGTATGAACACCTGGTCCCCAGTTGTTGGTGATGTTGGGGAGGTTGTGGAACCTTTAGGAGGTGGAACATTGATGGAGGAAGTCTGTCACTGGGGGTGGGTTTTGAGGGTTTATAGCCTTGTCTCACTTCCTGTTCTCTCTCTCTCCCTCTCTTCCTCTCTCTGCCTTCCCTGCTATGATGGCCTCTGTCCCCCCTGGAACTGTGAGCTTTTATCAGGGTTTTTTATCATAGCAACAGAAAAGTTAGTAACACAGCTGAGGAGTCGAAACTTTTAATCGTTTACAAGAAAAGGTATTGGTAAATTATGCACACCGGTATTTGAAGTGATTTAAAAGACTACTAAAAAGTATGATTGTGGCTTTACAGTCATGCCTTCCNCCCTCTCTGAAGTGGCATGTGGCTAGTGAGATCTCCCAGGACTGTAAAGGGCCCTGGGCAAGACTGTTGGCAGGACTACCCCGCAGACTGAAATGAGGGCCTGCATTGCAGGCCTAGTTCCTCAGCCTTGAACAATAATATGTGGTCAGTAGAGCCTGCACCCATGTCTGGTGCATTCTCAAAGATGTTTTGTGGTGATATTTTGTTTGTGTTCTAACAATAAAGCTTGCTTGGAGATCAGAGTGCAGAGCTAGCCACTAGTTAACCATAGAGGCCGGNCAGTGGTGGCACACACCTTTAATTCCAGCACTAGGGAGGTAGAGACAGGAAGAGATGTGGCTGGGTGGAGAAAGAAAATGATAAGGCTGGGTGGAGACAGGAGCTCAGCCCTTTTATGTCTGAGGATTTGTTAGAGGTAAGAAGTCTCTCTTGTGGCTGGCCGCTTTGCTTCTCTGATCTTTCAGCTTTCACCCTCTATATCTGACTCTGGGTTTTTACTATTAAGACCAATTAGAATTCATGCTATACCATTTCCTTATGGAATCTGGGAAATCATCCACAGTTCCTGAGTGGAAGCTCAGAAAATACATTTCTGCAGGTGACCCTTCCGCCATGGCTTGGGTGTAGACTGTCCTCATAGGCTCAGTTGTTGAATGTTTAGTCCTCAGCTAGCGGGTGTGGAGCCTTGCTTGAGGAAATGGGGCAGGGACTGGAAGTTTCATTTCAGGTCCCACTTTCTGTTTGTTCTCTGCTTCCTGACCCACCATGATGTGAGCAAGCTGTTTCCTGATGCCACAGCCAGAGCTGTTCCTACCACCAAGTCTTCTCTGCCATGGTGGACTCCCCTGCAGACTGTTAGCCTTCCCTTGAATTGCTTCTCCTCAGGAAATTCTGCACTGACCACTCACCCTCGGTGCACAGATGTGACCATGGGCTCAACTGTATCAGGCACAGGGGCTTTACTTGGTGTAGGGGACACAAGGGGAATACATGGGCCCATCACATGTTTGAGGTGGAGTCTGGCTTAGCAAAATACTGGACAGGTTCCAGTGCTGACATGGGTGTCTCTGCTTTCTTTGCAGGATGCTGGGGACCTGGGGGATAGGCTGTTCCATGCTGTCCCGCAGCTCCCACTATCACACGCCTTTCCCTTGATGGTGAGAGAGCTGACAGAGGACAGATTCNGGTTCTCACAGGAGACATGACTTTGCCACATCACCTTGCTAAAGTTCTCATGTCCCCCATGCTCTTCAGCTTGGATTTTTTTTTAAGACAACCCTTCTGGTTTTTGTTTTTTCTTAAAAGAACAAATTATGCCACATGTGGATAAAATGAACTTAAATTTAGAATTTATAACACAGGCTTCAGTGATGCAATACCCCATAATGGACTTCCCAGGTAGCTGTGGGATGCACAGACTCACTCCCTGCATGGATCAAGAAGCATCCTGGCCTGGACTTCCCATTGAGACCCAGGAGCCTGGTTGGTGGTGCAACAGAGGCCTCTGTCCTTTTTCTCAACCTTTTTGAAGGTGCGTCCTTTTTGAACGTTTACAATAACTAATAGAATAATAATAAACGGGATCGGCCTTCAAATGCCTCTTCATTCTGGGGACAGTGAGGAGACAGGTGGGATGACCAGAAGGCTACAGTCTTGGCCTGTGACTGAGGTCTTGTCAGCTCTCAAAGGCCCTGGTCCTCCTTCCTGCCTCAGCACCCTCCCACCCGGTATCAAGGTGACCTCTCAGGAGTCCAGGTCTGCAGAGAAGTGTTCAAGGAGGTTCAAGGGAATTCATGGTGCCCTTATGTCACTTGCTGTCATTAGCCAGACTTTTTTCTCAGTTTTAATGGACCCTGATCATAAGTGCCTAGCCACACAGTTCAGTGGTATCAAAAACAATTGTGGTATGCTGTCTTTATCCTGTGTGTGTGTGTGTGTGTGTGTGTGTGTGTGTGTGTGTGTGTGTGTGTGTGTGTATTTCACTTTTACAGTGAATTATATCCTGCACTCTGTCACTCATGGGTGCATTTTGGAGTCACAGTTAACCCTTAAAAAACCCCAAGCTTGAGTGAAGAGTCTTTAAAGGTTTGAAATAAACAAGACTCAACTGGAAAANTTTCAGAGGTCATCACCCCTCAGGGCCAGCAGAGGGCAGCAGAGGACCAACCCTTGCAGAGCTGCTGAGGGTTGAGGAAAAAACCTAGGGCTGGGGGCCAGGCAGCTTGGAAGACAAAAGCTGGTTTCACATAGCCAGCCCCAGAGCTAGACAACCTTTCAGTAGCATCAAGTTATTTTCCCATGAATTCCAACCAAAAAGCAATAATTCTCCCTTCCCTCCCAGCCTGCTCAGCTCAAGGTTCTGAGCCAGCACTTGAGGACATTGTCACCAGCAAGGCAGTTGAAGGGCCCCTTACAGACACAATAAGGTGCTCAATACCAAAACACTAAGAGGTGGGGTGTTCAGAAAATAAAACCCGGCAACTGTGACCCTAGACAGACAAAAATGAGTTAGCTAAGNAAAACAAACACAAACACCAAACACNCCCGTCAAAATGTGATGGCTCCCAGTCCAAGCCTCCCACCTCTAAATCAGGAAACAAAAGTCCCCAGGGCCTTAGGAAGCCTCAATAGGAACAAGTCATTATCTAACGAGAAAAGAAGGTTCCCCTTTCTTGATTACATACTACTCCTTGTCTGTGAACAAGTCTAGGAATTAAAAAGAGCAGAACTCTACGGCAGCTTCTTCAAATGGCTGCTGCTGCCCTTCGCTGCACGGCCAGGCCATCCAGATCTGATATTAGCAAATGCAGGCTGAACTTCAGACGGAGACCCCCCTTCCGTCCTACCTCTAACTGAAAAGAACCTTCTTTATGCAAATTAAAGGCTATGCCATTTGACTTCCTGGTCTAGGCAATGGGTTGCTGGCATTTCTCTGACCTCTTAGTAGAATAATTAGGTGATCTTGTTACTAAGCAACAGAAAGGCAGGCAATAAGGCAGCTGAGCTCTGGGAGCAGATGGAGCTGGACTCCTGAGAGCCTGGGCCAGGGGCTGTGGTGTTGTGGGGACGCTGAGCCTTCTGCATAGTGACTGATGCTCAGGATGAGCCAGTGTGATTCCGCTGTCCACCTTCCCCCAGCACAGACAGGACCGGACCCCTTCACTGGGCAAATACCTGTTGCCACACAGTTGCCCTTTGAGGCTCCACACTGCGCAGGCCCTGAGAGGAGGAGCCAGAATTGTTTCATCCAACATAGACTCTCAGGGAGGCAGGCCCCACCCACTGAATGGTTTTTGGGTGGTAGTTTTGTAACTCAAGCCCCCAAATCCCAAAGAGGAAAAAACACAAGACATAAAATTTATAAGAGTTTAATCTTTCTTCCAAATGTATATTAGGGGCAGCTCAGATAGTAAGTGCTGGCTGTGCAAGCATGAGCACCTGTGTTTGAGCCTCAGGGCATGACAGCCTGCTCTGGAGTTCCAGCCTCNCACAGGCGATGATCCCTGGGGGCTCATTGGCCAGGGAGAGACCCTGTTTCAAAAACCAAGATAGATGTACCTGAGGACATGTGAGCCTGGCCTCAGGCCTCCACAGGCAGGAGCACATGTGCAGGTNCCCCCCACCCCCACTGGCAAACACAGGTACATGTGTGTAAAATTATTACATCACCAGCTTTGTGGTGGCACTTTTATAAGTGCACATACTGCTTATTGATCATATCCTCCCCTCCTCTCTCTCCATCCTCCACCCCTACCTTAGGAGCCCTCCTCTACGAGGGAAAAGATTGGATTTTTGCCTCCTTATGTTTGGCTTATCTTGCTTATGATGAACTACTCTGGTTCCATCCATCCTTTTCCTGTGGATGACAAGATTTAGTTCTTCTTGATAGCTGAATAGTACCTGTTGTCTCTATCCTATTTTCTCTGTTTGTCTTGAACTGGGCTAATTCCATAACATGGTGTTTGTGAACAGTGCAACAGTAAACATGGCGTGCAGGTATATTTATGGCATGTGTACATCTTCAGAGGTATTGTGGCTGGGCCATATGGTAGTCTATTATTTTTACTTTTCTGGGGAGCTTCCATAGTGAGTCTCACAGTAGGTGCACCAATGAACACCCCACAGCTGTGTAAGTGTGTAAGGGCTCTTTCTCCCACATTCTCACCAGTGTTTGCAATTGTTCCTTGGCAGTCATTCTGACTAGGGTGAGGTGGACTCCCCATGTGGTTTTGGTTTGTGATTCCTTTCTAGCTGAGGCTGGGGAGTATTTCTCCCTGTACTTGCTGGCTGTTTGTGGACCTTTGGGAACATTCTCTTCAGGCCATTGCCCATTTTCATAGGATTACATGCTTTGCTCTATTTTCTGAGCTCTTTCTATATTTCAGATAGATCATCTTCTTCAGGTGAATGGCTGAAGCTCCCTCCAAACCTGTAAACCCTTCACTGGCTGTTTCTTTTGCTCTAAGATTTTTTAAAATTAACTTTATCTGTCTTATGTGGGTGGGTATCTCATGTATTTCTGTGCACCATGTATATGCAGTGCCCGTGGAAGCCAGAACAGGGTGATGAAGTTACAGGTCTCTATGAGCCTCCATGTGTATGCTGGGAACTGAACCTAGGTCCTCTGCAAGAGCAACCAGGGCTCTTAACCCCTGAGCCATCTCTCCAGCCCCTGCCTATGCTCTTCATGGTAATGTACCCCCTTCTGTTAATTCTTGGCTTTGTTTCCTGAGCCACAGGAGTTCTGTGCAGGGAATCAATACTTGTAACAGTTTCTCTCACAATCCCTCTAGCAATTGCAGGGATCCAGGTCTTGCAGTGAGATCTTTGATCCACTTGGAGTTGGCTTTTGTACAGGCTGAGTGATGGGAACCTAGTTTCAGTCTTCAAATGGAGCAGAGTTGGAGGTACCACAGCACCTGACTTAAAGACACAGGGACAAAGCCACCATGGCACTGGCATAAACACAGAGTCACGTGGAATAGAACAGGGGACCCAGAAGTAAACCCATGCCCCCTCAGCCAACAGACTCTTAGGCACCAAAAACACACATAGAATTAAAACAGTCTCTTGCAGTGGCTGGAGAGCTGGCTCAGCAATTAAGAACACTGCTGTTTTCCCAGACTCAGTTCCCAGCACCCATGCCAGGAGGCTCACAACAGCTGTAACTCCAGCTCCAGGGGATTTGATGTTCTCCTCTGGGCAATTGCCCTCTGACATACAAATAAAAATAATCTTAAACAAAACAATCACAGCCCTCTGGGAGATGTGGGAGGGGAGAGCAGGTGTCCAAGTCCCACAAAGAAAAATGAACCTCATGCTTTCTTTGAACTGCATCTCAGGAAAGACACTTANGGAAACTGCCCACACAGAGATGCTGTACCCAGTGCGTGTGTGTTTAAGAAATCCTTGCAGACCTGAAATCTGCACCCTGCAATGTCACCTGGGCTGCAACTTCTCAATGTTTTTATGTTTTTCAAATTTTATTACAGCTGTCATTGAGAGAAAGGGGGGAGAGCTGTAGGGAAGAAGTGTATCTTATACGTGTTTGTGTGTGTGTGTGTGTGTGTGTGTGTGTGTGTGTGCACATTTCCCAGGATTCCCTTTCTTAAATGTGTCTCTTTGCAAAAGTGGGTTACTATCAGCTGAGATCTAGTTGTTCCTTCAAGGGTAGTGAAGGGGCAAATGCCCCTCTAAGCAATGGCATGACCCATCCTGGGAGCAGATGGGGGTTCATCTTTAGCATGGAGGCTCTGTTCCTGCTCTCTGCCTCCAGCAGTACCTCTCAGTCTCCTCTCCTCCCCCTGGACTGAGGCTCCCATATCTACAGCCGTGGTTGCAAGGCCAGGGTCCCACTAAATGGTGTTCTCAGAGCCCTCATTGTGAG
>LZPO01107971.1:151437-173367 GCA_001675575.1 Neotoma lepida | reverse complement strand
TGGTTGGGAATATTTGTTTTAGTAGCTCTGACACACTGTCCTTGTGGTTTTTGTCATTTGTTCTACACGGACCTAGCTGAGAGGACTAGGTCACTGAAGTGACTCATAAGACCGTGTTTAATTATAAGTGGGACTCTATACTGGGGTTTAGTTTGGGAATGTCACTATTGACATGGACTCTGGGGAACAGATGAGGAGACTAGATGATAGAATTCAAGCACTCATTTTACAAGATGACTCAGGGTTCCTATTGCTGTGATGAAACACCATGACCAAAAAGCAAGTTGGGGAGGAAAGGGTTTATTTGGCTNACACTTCCAAANCCCTATTCATTGTGGAAGGAAATCAGGATGAGACTTCAGACAGAGCCTGAACCTGAAGGCAAGGAGCTGATGCAAAAGCCATGGGTGGGTGCCGCTGACTGCCTTGCTCCTCATGGCTTGCTCATGCTCGGCCTGCTTTCTTACAGAACCCAGGACCACCAGCCCAGGGATAGCACCATCCACAATGGGCTGGGCCCTCCCCCATTGATTTAGAAAATGCCTTAAACTAGATCTCATGGAGGCATTTCATCAATTGAGACTCCTTCCTTTCTGATGATTCTAGCTTATGTCAAGTTGATATACAAAACCAGCCAGTACAACAGACATTTACCTTTTTATCAGTAGGAATTAAATGCTCATTTGAGAATATTCCAGAATTAGAAACTGCGCTGGGTGTGGTGATTCATACCTGTAATCCCAGTATTTAGGAGGCTGAAGCAAGGAGATCCTAGGTACACAGGCTCTCACTCATGCCTGGGATGCATAGTGAGTTCTGGGACAGCCTGGGCTTTGGAGTGAGATCCAGTCTCAAAAACAGAAAAAGAAAGAGAGAAAAAAAGTAGGAACAGCATGGAAGAATTAGAAGATATTTCCTTCCAATATACATATATATGTATGTATATATACACACACATATATATGCATTGTTTTCCCTTTTGTAAGGTAGTTGATGACAAATGCATGTATTCTCACAGGGAAAGTAGTGAGCACAAGTGAAAAACTGACTCAGATAAGGATGAGTAAAAATTCTCATATTTTGGTCAATAAACAATTTTACAAATGCAAGTTTATAGAGTCCTAGCTGGGCCACAGGACACAANTTAGAAGACCTGTGGACATTAAGTAAACTTTGGAATGATGGTGGATGTGCTTAAGTATATATTTGCATGGTCTTGGGTCACAGGGGTTCAGTTTGGGATTCTTTGAGTCTTAGATTTGTGCAAAATCAATAAATCTTCACTAGAAACTGTGCTTCTGAATTGTCATCTATTCCCAGGCTAGTATTACGTGGTAGCATCCTTCTATGATGTAGCTCTGAGCCAGCTGCACAATCAAAAGGATAAACATGTGTTTGTATGCTTGTGCAAGTGTGTGTGCCTGTGCGTGCATGTGTGTGTGAAGGTAAATGTGCACGTGTNTGTGTGTGTTTCATGCANGTGTAGCTCATTGATAAAGTACTTGCCTAGAATGTGAGTGACATTGGATTCAGCCATCAGCACTTGTAAAGAATGGACAGTAGTGAGAGGGGAAGTGGTACTGTGGGAGGCTCTGTTGCTAGGCTGTGATGTGGGCCAGGTCTGGTGAACTAAATACATTTGGCCTTATGCTTGACTTATAATGGGCTTATCAAGATGTGCTCTGTCATAAGCACATGCATATTATGAATAATTGTATATGTTAATTACAAACAGATAGTGTAACACACTGTGCATGTGTTGAAGAAAAACGACATCCTATTCATCTGCCACATTCTTCCAGTTTTCTCATCTCNACACAGGAACTACTGACCTAACATAGCCATGTTCTACCCTGGGCACGGATGCTTTTATCCTGCACAGAAACTGGTGCCCAGTATGAGAGGATAGGAAGTGAGCCATTAGGGACCTGGTGTGAAGTGTAGTCTGTTCCGCCAACACTCTTGGAGATTGGAGACCCCACGGGCCACCAGAGATCCTCTGCACTGGGCTCATAGCATGGGTCAGAAGTTTCTCTTTTGGCTCTTGTCTGCTTCTGTGACTGCCCTATACAGGCTTCTTAGTCATTCTTGGTATTAAAATATTAGCTGGGACTGGGGAGATGGCTCAGTGGGCAAAGGGAGATGGTTCAGTGGGCAAAGTATTTGCCACATAAGCATGAAGACCCAAGCTTGTTTCCCCAGAATCTACATAAAGCTAGACACCGTACCTCATGTTGTAAGGTCAGTACTTCTGCAGGAAGGTGAAGCAGGAGAATCCCTGGAAGCCATGGGTCAGATAGACTGCCATATGCAGCAACCAACAGTAAGATACTCTATCTCAAAAAAGGTGAAAGGTGAGGACTGGCACTCAGATTGTCTTCTGACTGTCACACATGTACTGTGGCATGTGCTTGACAGCACTCTCAAGAACATGTATGTATACACACTCACATGCACATACACACAGAGGAGGAGGAAAGGAGATGAAAAAATAAGACTAACCAAGAAGCATTACATATTACATACTTGGGAAGTAGCTCAGTTAGCCAACCATCCATGTTCCATGTGAACATGAGTTCTATGGTATGTATGCAATCAGCTTCTGGCACTTGCAGACATAGTAAGGTCAGGAAGTAGGTAGAACTTTGATATTCTCAAAGGACAGATGAGACCTCCACTAACAAGGGGTAGTGGTAGGTAGGTTAGCCCTTGGAGAAGTTCATGATGAGCTGTGAGAGAGCCATGCTCTGTGCAATTATCACTTTGTTCTTTAGGATGACCTGCCCTGTCCCCCAAGAGAGGACTGTTGTCCACTCTCTAGCACTAACTTCTGCAGACATTTATCCCTCTAAGAGGTGGAGTCTAATCAGCTCACAAGACGTAGTCATGAATGACATGGGGCGGAGAGCCATCTGGGTTTTTAGAGATGGGAACACAGGGTCAGCAGGCTCACTCCAGTCAGATGGTTTGTTCCGGTTCCCAGCTGGTGGGCAAACAGCTTGTCAGCAAAATNACACAGAATGATAGGTCATGCATGTGGGGACCAGAACAATCAGATCACAGACTTGCATGCCCAGGGCCAGGTGGGATCCTTATTAGTTATTAGTTATGGGGTCTCCTGGGAATGACTCCAGTGTCCTTGAGAAGTCACCCAGTAACAAAGGCTGAAGATAACTTTAAGATGAGGTTGTGACCTGTCTCCTGTGCTAGGAAAGAGGTCAAGTCTCAGAGTTACCTAAACTAGTTGGTGCAAGCCGTTAAACCTGGGGTCCTTATCCATATAACATTGTAGGAGATAAAATGTAATTTTATGTAAATTTTAGATAATATATTATTTATTTTATCTTATTAAAATTTATTTAAAATTAATTTTAGACAATATGTGAGAGCTGAAGGTGCAGGTCTGGGGAGATGGCTCGGGCAATGTTGTTATGCAAGCATGAGGACTTGCACATAAAACCCCAAGTGTGGTTGCACAGTAATCCTAGCACTGGGGAGGCAGAGTCAGGAGGATTCTCAAGTTTTCACTGGCCAGGCAACCTATTCAAGTCAGTGAGCTACATGCTCAGTGAGATGACCCTATCTCAAAAACTAAGGTGGAAACTAATAGAGGAAGACCCTTGACATCAGTTTCTGGCCTATGCACATACACATGCACAGGCACATGCACACCACACACATGCACACACACACATACCCGGTGGGGGGGGACTGAGGAGACAATGTGGGCAAACTCAGGACTGAAATGCAAAATTCCCAAGTCACAGTCTTGGTACCTGGGAGCCACAGCTTTGAAAAATCTCTCTGCCCATGGCTATGGCATTGGCCTTGGGCTTGGTGCCAGGGAATGCCACTCTCAACTGTGAATGGCATAGCAAGGCTTTCTTTCTGAAATCGTGTTTCCCCTTCAGTTATTTCCTGCTTGGTCATTTTGGAGTACCCTGAATTCAGAGAGAGTAAACACTTCATGTGTGTGAGTTGTGTAAGTCATGTGCATAATCTCCTTGCAGTGGGATATGAGCACAGAGTCTCTTGATAATAAACAAAAAACAGTGTGTGTAATTTCCCACTGGTCTGTTTTGTTAATTGGGCTCTTACCGTTGAAGCCTTTAATGTAGAGAATAAATGAATAACTGGCTTTTATGCACAGTCTCCTTTCATCATGTACAAGGGCTCAAAATTTAAAATGAACTATTTTTAGATGTTACATGATGATATAAAGGACTGTTTATTGCGAGTAATGCAGGAAGCAAATTGCATTTGTGCTTCTGCCTGGTTCCNCTGTGGTGGGTTTTGCCAGCTTCCATTCTTGCTGATTCATTGTTATGTCCAAAAAATGACTACAGTCAAATCTGGTCGTTTGCAACATGGAATATGAGCCTCAGATATTTCTAGTACAATTCAAATTCAAGATTTGCTCTAGCCAACTGGGATGGCAGTGTTTAAATGGATCAAGGTGCTGGGAGGAGACAAGGAAGCCCTGCACCATGTTGGGGGTGGGAGCACAGGCTTGCTATTATCTGCTTCAGGGGCTGGTTCTGTGTGCTTTCTTTCTTTCCTCTCCCCTGACCTCATTCGTCTCTAACTTTTTCTCTCTCCTCCTCCTTCTGCTTCATGCTCTAGTGTCAGGACTTCATTTTTAATGCATGCATTGGTGTGTGTGTCTGTGCCCTGTATNTGTATGTGCAGATGGGAGTATACTATATGGAGGTCAGTCCTGAGTGTCATCCTCCAGAACGCCATCCGTCACTTTTGAAACAGGGTCTCTAACTGGCCTGGAGCTCACCAATCAGGTTAGATGGTCTGGCCTGTGGCCCAGGGATCCTCCTGTCTTCTCATTGTGGTGATATTTTGTTTGTGCTCTAACAAATAAAGCTTGCCTGGAGATCAGAGTGGGGAGCTAAGCTACTAGTTAACCATAGAGGCCAGGCAGTGGTGGCACACACCTTTAATCCCAGTACTTGGGATCTCATGACTTTGGTCCTAGTACTTGGAAGGCACACGCTTTTAATCCCAGCATGAGGGAGGAGGAAACAGAAGTGATATGGCTGGGCAGAGAGACGATATAAGGTGGGCAGAGGCAGGAGCTTGACCCCCTTCCAGGCTGAGGAGTTGGTGAGGTAAGAGGTGGCTGTGGCTTGCTTCTTTATCTCTCTGATCTTTCAGCATTTGCCCCTATATCTGGTTCTGGGTTTTTATTATTAAGACCAATTAGGATTCAAGCTACATCTCTCATAGGATTACAAGTGTATGTTACAATGCCCAGCATTGACGGTGGGTTCTGGGGATTGANCTCAGGTCCTCATCTTGCAAAGGCAGTGCTTTACTGACTGGGCCGTGCTTCATCCTTTTGAAATCTCTCTTTTAATGTTATGAACTTTCCGATAGCTCTTACGCTTTTAGCCTTTGAAGAAGCAATATAAGAAATAGAGCAGAGAGTGATCCTGAGTGCAGCAACCTCTTACAAGTCATCAGAGTCTCTGCAGATGCCTCCAAAGATCCTAAAAAACAAAGGAAGAGTCACCTTTTCAGATCCAAGGTAACCTGAGAATGGAATCACATCTGCCTGTGGGTTGGGAACTAGGGAATTCAGGACATGCAAGTGCCAGTTTCTTCACTGCTTCCAGAGATGTCCNNGGCCTGAGAGTGAGCAGGCAATCAAGAGATAACCTTTTCCCTTGGGTATTCAGAGCTGGGTAGTGAGTCTTTCTTCCAGCCCTTAGTAGCTTTGTGGCTCTGGATGTCATATTTCTGAAGGTGAAATGGAGGTGGCATTGGTAGCTCCTCCACTGAGTTCATCAAGAATCAAATGAGTAAGTGTGTAGGAAGTGTTTAGTAGCCATTAGTGCACAAATATCAAATGTCAGTTGAGTGGTCACTATCAGCTCTTGTATCTTTGTGAAAAAGTGGTGTGTGTGTGTGTATGTGTATGCATATGGCATGTAGGTGCCTGAGGAGGCCATAAGAGGGTGCTGGATCCCCTGTAAGTGGAGCTATAGGTTGTTGTGAGTCACCTAAGGTAGGTACTGGGAACTGAGCTCTGGTCCTCTGTAAGAGCAGCAAGTTCTCTTAAGCACTGAGCCATCTCTCCAGCCTCATCTCTAGTAATTTGTGTCCAAGACGCAATACAGGGTCTCAGTCCCACAAGCCTGGGTATGCAGATGACTTGTTGGATAAAAGACTGCTCCCTGCCCCTCCATTAGCAGAGGGAGTCCCTTTCAGACCTCTTGGAAATGACTAGCAACATGGAATAGGAAGGTCAAGAGTCTGACTGGGAGAACTTACACCAGCAGAGAGGATGGAGACTCCCANAACTTTGCACAGAGGCAGAGCTGCCCAGGAGGAGGGCAGGAAGAGATTCTGCTTGCCAGCTTTCCCCCAACCCCCTGCANGTCCCCACCTGCTAACAGGGAGCAAGAAGCAGGGGTNATCTGCAAAGCACTCCTGAGAGGCACAGGAAAGCCACTCTCATCTTCTTGCAAAGCTCAAGTGTTGCTGAGTGCAGCTGGGGATGTTGGCCTTGGGTGACATGCTGATGGTGCATAGAGCCAGCTCAGGGACCAGTGGAGGTGGCTACTGACTTGTGATTTCCCAGTCTGCCCACTTTCCTTTGTCTCTTCCTGTCCCTGAGATTCTCTTGGCAGACAGGTTCAGCCAAAGCTGCTTTCCACTGCCCCTGGCTGGGCCCTCCTCTCACTGATCCCATCCACTTCTTGGTCAGAAGACAGGAAATAAGACTAGCTATGACTCACAGCTCTGTGTGTTCTGTTTAGGAGACCCAGTAAGGTCACATGTTCTCGGCTCTTTTGCTCCCTTTCCCAGCCCTAGTGTTTCTAGAAAGCACAGCTGCTAACCTGAGGGGTGGAAGTGGGATCAGAAGGACATCCCTGACTTCAACTAGCACCCTTCAAGTGAGAAAACCCTCCTTCAGTGTCAAAAATAGGGAGATTTGGTGAGGCAGGTAAGGTTGAAAGCACTGGGTCATGCCTAAAGCAAACAAAGAGTTCTGACATGTGCAGTAGCATCCTGATCCAGAGGAGCCTGAAACAGGACCCCCAAGATGACCACTGCTGAAATACGACCCAGAGCCAACCAGGAAATACCACGGCAGCTGGAAGCAGAGCCTGCCAAAAAGTGCACACCTATATACCTCAAGTCCTTTGTTTAATAAACGAGACTGCTTGCAAACTCCTAGAGCCTGTGCCGTTGGTTCTGTGTCTGCCTATCCCCTGTCCCCGGGATCAGAGGCAGTGGGGACTCCAGCTACAGAGCCAGCAACAAACTGGGGACATAAAAATTTTTGCATTTCTAGAGAGCAGGACTCTCCAGTCTTTTATGAAAAAGTGTGAGTAGTTCTGGACTTGGGGGGATTTATATTCAAAATTACCATAGACATAATGGCTGTTGAAAAATGAGTAATGAATGTTGGCCAGGATATCAAAGAAAATGGTCTCTCAAATGCTATCAATGGAAAGGTAAATTAATATACTCATTATGGAGAACACTATGGAGTTCTCCTCANTAAACTAGATAGATTCTCTGTATATATAACCCAATGTTTCCACCCCTGCAAGTATATCCAGGGGAAATGTAATCCGCCTGTGGAGAAGACACCTGCATACCTATGGCTATTGCTGCACTGCTCACAACAGCGAGGTTGTTCATTAACATGGGTAAATAACTGAATAAATGGATAAAGAAATTGTGACCCACCAGGCTGTGGTGATGCACATCTTTAATTCCAGTACTAGGGAGGCAGAGACAGGCGGATCTCTGTGAGTTCAAGGCCAGCCTGGTCTACAAAGCTAGTTCTAGGACAGCCAGGGCTGTTACACAGAAAAAACTGTCTCAAAAAAAAAAAACAAAAAAAAACAACAAAAAAAACAAAAAACAAAAGCAAAACAAACAAACAAAAAACAAAAAAAGGAAAGAAAAGAAATTGTGACCCATAGTAGAATACTGTTCAGACATACAAAGAATGCAGCCCTGTCATTTGTAGCAAAATGGATGGAACTGGAAGGCATTGTGTTAAATAAAATGTCAGACACAGAAAGACAAGTGCTGTCTGTGTTCTGTATACAAGTTGGGAAGTCAACTCGGGCTGGAGAGATGGCTCAGCCGGTAAAGCTTGCCTTACTAGTGAGAGGACCTGAGGTCAGATCCCCAGCACCCATGAAAATTATGCCTGTTCTTTAAGCCCAGCACATGGGATGTGGAGACAGGGGCTCCTCAGAATGAGCTGGCTAGCTAGACGAACTCTAGGCATAAGTGGGAAACTCTNCTTCAATATAAAATGCAGCTAAGAGCAGTTTGTTCTTGCAGAGGACCCAAGTTTTGTTCTCAACACCCNTGTCAGGTGNTTCATTAACTCTAGCTCCAGGGAATCTGATGCCTGGGGTCTCCAAGGGCATTGCATACATGTGTCCAACCCCCATACACAATACTCATACTTATAAATAAATAAAAGTATAAGTCCTAAAATGTGGAGAGTGATTAAGGAAGATATCTGATCTTCAGATGTATGTGCATACATGTGCTCTTGTACCCATAAACACATGTTCCCACATACATATGAACATGCATATAGGCGCATAGTATACACATACACCTATAAAGTAAAACTAAAACAAAAAAAGGTGGATTTCATAAAGGGAGGCAGGATTTGATCAGCACACACTGTACACCTGAGCAGGAACATCGCACTCTAACATGCCATTTAAAAAAAATGAAACATTGAATGAGGAGTCCCAGCAGTTGACATGGCAAAAAATTTCCCACCCACCCATCCCACAATTCCCTGCTCTGTGTACAACTCAGAACCACAGAGATGTAGACACCACATGAAAGAGAAGTACCAGATGTGAAATATCCTGGCAGAGGGGTTGTTTTCTGGGCCATGTTTTGCTTTCCAAAGAGAGGAAGTAGGGTGGACTTGGGAGGGATCAGGAAGCCTGCTTATGGCCAGGTGTACCCTGCATTTCAGGAAACTGCCAGCAGGTGGGGGAGAAGCATGGCTCCCTCCTGTGTCTGCAGAGCAAGGAAGCTTCAGCCGAGAAGAGCAGCTGCGGAGACTGCAGCGCCATGGGGGGGAACCTGGCTCCCAACCCCGGCNAGGAATGACCCGCCCAAGTCTTTCTTCTGTGCTCTTGAAGCCATTTTCCCCTTCTGAACACTGGCTTCCAGCCAAAACTCATTTGCCCACATGCAGGTACACTCCTGGGCTATGGGGGTCTGCAAGCCTCTCCCACCTTCCAGCTGACCTGTTTATTCTGGAATAGGTTCTTGCTACTCACCTCCTTCATGTGCAGAGTCCATCTTCTTTCCACCGTTCATTAAAATTTAAAAATCAAACATTATAAAATAATGCCGCTGCCTTCAGGAGGGCGGGTGCCAGGGCTGGCTTCCCCCTGCCCCGCTCCCACACACCTGATTTGTGGTCAAATGAGATTATTATAAAAGGGCTCTGAGCCAGACCAACAATGTCAAATAAACGCCAGTATGGGCAATTAAAATGCCTAAGTTCCTGAGGCACCTAGAGGTGCTGTCCTAGTTAGGGGGTCTTCTAGGCACTCAATTAGCACATCCTTCTTTAGGAAGCTGACTCCTGACACCAGTCCCTGTCACTCACTCAGGACAGCAGGACAATTGGCTGTGTTGTTATATCTTCAGATTTTCTCTAATTTTGTGAATTTGAGGGTTGACCTCTCAGGAAGGATTCAGTCATTGTGCTTTGTTAGGTGTGTGAAATGACACCAATGTGATTTCTGAGAGGCATTCTCCATTCTGAATGTGAACTCTAGGCTCACCTCTCCCTGCATCTCTATCCCACCCTTCCTGCTCCTTCCTCAGTGAGTNAAATCTTGAGTAAGGGTTTGCTCAGCCAGGATCCTGCAGCTGCTTGATCACATTCGAAGAGGGTGCTTTCCTCTCCCTTAATTCTGTGTGAGGCTTGTTACCATATTCCTTCAAACCGAGGGCTCACACTACTGAGTTGAAACATTTTTGACTCAGCTAATCACAAGAGCAGAGTGGTGATGTGAACAGGTCCTAGGTCTGTGACAAGACTAAGTCTTTCTAGCACATAAATTTTGTTCTTCACCTGACAAGGGATAGAAGAGTGTGGTCCCTAGTGTGGCAATGTGAGAGGTGGTGAGCCTGGTAAGAGGTGGAGCCCAGTGGGAGCCCAGTCAGGTCATAGGGGCGGTCCTTAGGAAGGGGTTNACACTGGTCTTGTGGGGTGACAACCCTTCAGAAATCAGCAAATAAGGCTGCATCCTGAGATTGGGCCCCTTCTGCAATGGGATGGGGTAGGGTGTTTTCTTTTTCTGCCTTGCTATGCTTTGATGCCACAATGGGATGTTGGCAAGGGTGCTGGAGTAGTGCCTTGCTCTCCAAAACTGTGAACTGAATGGATCTTTTTTCTTTGTAAAGCATCTAGCCTCAGGTGTTTTCTTANGCTAATGATACTTAATTTGTGGAGAAACACTTNGAAATCCAGGGTTAATGGTCCTGTACAGGAAGGTAGAGATTGTTGACGGTTTTCTGTCTGTGTTTTGGGATTAGGCCATGTTAATCCAGTGTGAATTTACCATAATTTATCATGTCTGCAAAGACTTTTTCAAATACAGTCAGCATGCTCCAGTAACAGTGGATAGGCTCTTCACAGATCTTTTGGGGAGACTATTCTATCCACTGCCTACATTAACAGACAATTCTGCAATCAGATGCTCTACCACTGAGTTATTCCAGCCCCCACTGTGTGCTTCCTTCCGGTTC
This sequence comes from Neotoma lepida, assembly GCA_001675575.1. Taxonomy (NCBI): domain Eukaryota; kingdom Metazoa; phylum Chordata; class Mammalia; order Rodentia; family Cricetidae; genus Neotoma; species Neotoma lepida. The sequence continues at coordinate 162,591 of LZPO01107971.1, read as the reverse complement.
CTGCTGGAGGAAGAGGTCAGAGAGCACAAGAAAGGGTGGTAACAGCACCAGATTCACAAGCTACAGGGCCAGGAAACACCTCACTGCCTTCCACAGCAGCTCATTTAGGAGCCACTGCCTCTAAGATGTTTAATGTATGTCTCCTGCAAGGTAGGTGTGAAGACAGATATGAATGACTGTGATTGTGTGGTTATTATACCCANCTTACCTGAGGTACAAAAGGGGAATAAAAATCTCAAATTTTTGAGAGATGGNTCAGTGGTTAAGAGCACTGGTTGATCTTGCAGGACACCTGAGTTTGGTTCCCAACACCCACACNGTAGCTCACAACTGCCTATAACTGCAGCTCTAGGGGATCTGATGCTCTTTTCTGGACTCCGTGGGCACCTGCCCATATGTGTACNNAGATACAAGCNCATATACACGCATCCATTACTTTTCTGTTGCTGTGATAAAGCACGATGACCAAAGGCAACTTAAGGAAAAGTTTATTTTGGTTTGTGTTTCAAGAGAAATAAAAGTCTATCATGGTGGGCAGAGGCATGGAAGCAATTAGCAGGAGCAGGAAGCCGAGAGATCACCTCTTACTGGAAACATGAAACACGGTGAACTGGAAGTGGAGTGAGGCTATATATTTTTAGATCCCACCTCCAATGATGCACCTCCTCCAGCAAGGCCACACCTTCCAAACTTCCCCAAACAGTGCCACTAACCAGGGACNAAGTGTTCAAATGCCTGAGACCATGGGAGACATTTCTCATCCATCACATTCATAATTAAAAAGAAAATAATTTAAAAATGGATATACTAAAGTTTACTCCATGATTGTCTGGCCTTGGCATAGATTGAGAAGCAATTANCAGTTGCATTAATTAGCATATCTAATCCATTGTTTTTGTGCTGAGAGTGTTTCAGCTGTACTCTGCAAATTTCAGTACAAGATGGCAGTTACTTGTACTCTAGCCATCCTGTTGTCATTGGCTTCCAGAGCCCATTCAGATTGTAACTAAAAGTCGGTACCCTTCCAGCAGTTTTCCCTCAGTGTTCCTACATCCTAGGCCCCAGAACCTCTGCTCTACTTGCTGTTNATATGACTCACCTGCTTTAGATTTTATTTGTAAATAGCATTGTGTAATAGTTGACTTTTTTGCAGTGAGGAAGATAGTAGAACTCAGAGCTTTGTATGTGCTAGGCAAGTGCTCTATTCCTGAGCCACACCCACTGATCAGTGTTTGTCTTTCTGGCTTGTTACAGCTAGAAGGGCATCCTCCTCTTTCATCTGATATCACAANNGACAATATTTCCTTTTTCTTATGGATGGAAATATTTCCTGTGTAATATATAAAGTACATCTTAAGTTTTCTTTTTTATTACATTTATTTGTGTGTGTGTGTGTGTGTATGTGTGTGTGTGTGTTACTTATGTCCCATGGTACACATGTGGAAGTCAGATAACAATTTGTAGGAGTTGGTTCTCTCCTTTCATCAGGTAGGTCCTGGGGATCAAACTTTGTTCAACAGGATTGGCAGCAAGCACCATTATCCACTGGGCCCTCTCACTGGCCCCCATTTCATATTTTATCAACTCCTCTGTTGATAAACACCCAGGCAGCTTCTACACTTAGGCCATCCTACATGTGCTTGGATGTCAATAGGGATGGGCTGCAGACACAGCTGAGAAGTACAGCTTTGTGTGTAAACACAGGAGTGGGATTTGCTGAGTCATACCATAGGCTATTTCTAATGTTTGAAGAAACTATTCCGTTTTCCACAAAGAACACAGCACTTTAAATGCCCATAAAGTGTAAAGGTTTTAATTTTTCCACCTCACTGTCCACACCTTTCATCTTCTTGGTAACAGCATCCTGAGGTGTAGGATGGTTGGTACCTGGTGGTCTGAATGAGAAATGCCCCCCATAGGCTCAGGTGTTTGAACATTTTGTCTTCAGGCCATGAAGCTATTTGGGGAGGTAATGGAACCTTGAGGAGGCTCAGGCTTGCTGGAGGAGGTCTGTCACTGGGGGCAGACTTTAGGTGTTTATAGCTTTGCCCACTTCTATCCTTTCTCTCTGCTTCCTGTATGGTATGAAAACGTCATCATCCATCCTCCTGCTCCTGCTTCTCTTCCCAAGCTTTGGCTGTCTGTTGCCAGGCATTCCTCATCATAATGGACTCTATATCTCAGGAGCTGTAATCCAAATCAACCCTTTCCTTCTGAAGTTGCTTTTCGTTAGGGTTGTTTCATCACAGCAGCAGAAATGAAATGAATATAGTGTCCCTGTGGCTTTCGTTTGCATACCCCAGTGACAGCAATTTGAGCACTTTTTCATTTACCTGTGAGTCAGCAGATTGTGTCAGCCCATTGCTGGTCTCTTACTGAGNTGTTAGGAAGTTTTTAATTTCAGATATTAGTGTCTTATCAAATGCAGGATTTGTAACTATTTTCTCCCNTTCTGTGGGTCACCTTTCATTTTGCTGTTGTCATCTTCCCCTGTGCAAACCTGCTAGTTGGATGATAGCTCAGTTTTAAAAATAGTTTCATGGCTAGGGAGACGGCTCAGCCAATAAAACACTTGTCGTGCAAGCATAAGGACCTGAGTTCATATCCCTAGTATCCATGTAAACCCAAGTGTTTACTCTCTATATATACACATCTCTATAACCCCAGGAATGGACAAGTGGAGATATGAGGCTCCCCAGGGCTCACTGGCAGGAAGCCTAGTCTAATTGGTGAGTTCCAAGTTCAGTGAGAGACCTTGTCGGGAAAAAAAAGAGTGACTTGTAAGGCAGCTCTGGTTTTGATAAATTAGTTTATCTTTTGTTTTTATGGTAAAATACTTCTTTCATTTCGGAAGGATGGTTTTGCTGACATAATATTCTTTCTTAACAGGATGTATCATTTTCTTCCAGAACCTTGCAGGAACCACCCCAGCTGAGAAATTTGCTGAGAGCTGTTGTAGAATATTATTATTATTATTACTATTATTATTTTCACATATGTAAAAGCAAAGAGCCTTTATTTCCAAGCTCCAAGGCTTGGTCTCTCTGTCTGTCTGAAGCAGCGGTGAGAGCAGAGAGCCCAGAGCCCAGGCAAGGTGGGGTCTTTATCATAGCAGAGGTTGAGGTGAGGGGATTTCCAGGGTTCAGGACCCTGATTGGCTGACATTTGTCCAGGGGGATGTTTGGAATGTCAGATATTTCTTCTTTTTTTTCTTTATTTTTTTTATTAAGAAAAATTTCCCACTCATTTTATACAACAATTAAAGATCCCCCTCTTCCCTCCTCCTGCCCTCCCAGTCTCCTCTCCTAACTCCCCACCACAGGAAGGCCAGGCCTCCCATGAGGAGGCACATCCAGTAGAGGCAAGTTCAGGCCCCTCCCCCTGCCTCAAGGCTGCGAGAGGTGTCCCATCTTAGGTAGTGGGCTCCAGGAAGCCCACTCATGCACCAGGGATGGATTCTGATCCCACTGCCAGGGGGCCCCCCAAGCAGATCATTCTATACAACTGTCTCTTTACGCAGAGTGCTCAGCCCAGTCCCAAACAGGCTCCACAGCCCTTGATCCAACTTTCATGAGTTCCCACTAATTTGGTTAGGTCATCTCTGCAGGTTTCCCTATCATGATCTTAATGCACTTGCTCATAGAATCCCTCTTCTCTCTCCCCAACTGGACTCCTGGAGCTCTCCCTGGTGCCTAGTGCCTGGCTGTGGATCTCTGCATCTGCTTCCATCAGTCACTGGAGAAAAGCTCTGTAATGACAGTTAGGGTATTCACCAATCTGATCTCTGGGGCAAGCCAGTTCAGTTCGGGTACCCTCTCCACTATTTCTAGTAGTCCAAGTTAGGGTCATCCTTGGAGATTCCTGGGAACTTCCCTAGCACCCAGTTTCTCTCTATCCACATGATGTCTCCCTCTATCATGGTATCTCTTTCACTGCTTCCCCAAGGTGTGTTACTTTTGTTTATGCTGCATTTGTTTAACTCTGTGAAGCTGTGTTACTGTGCCTGTTTAAAATACCTGATAGTCTAATAAAGAGTTGAATGGCCAATAGCAAGGCAGGAGAAAGAATAGGCGGGGCTAGCAGCCAGAAAGACTAAATAGAGGGAGAAATCTGGGAGGAGAGATCTAGCAGCCAGAGAAGGAGGAGGACTCCAGGGGGCAGCCACCCAGCTACACAGCAAGCCAGGGAGTAAGAAACAAATAAAGGTATATAGGAATAGAAAAGGAAAAGCCCAGAGGCAAAGATAGATGGGATAATTTAAGTTAAGGAAAGCTGGCAAGAAACAGCCAAACTAAGGCTGGGCATTTATAAGTAATAATAAGCCTCCGTGTGTGTTTACTTGGGAGCTGGGTGGCGGGCCCCCCAAAAAGAGTAAAAAACAACCAACAACAGATAGCCTCATGGAATTTACTTCATATGTGATTAGTGGTCTCTTGTTGCTTTCAAAATTCTCTTTGCTGTTGGTTTCCACTCCACCCAAGTTTGCTTCTAATGTGTCTTGGGTGATCTTTGAGTTTATCTTGCCTAGGAGGTTCTGCATTTCATGGATATGAGGGTCCAAATCCCTCTTGATATTTGGGCAGTTTTCCTGTGATCTTTCTTAGCTTTTGAGGGTCAGTTGTTGTATGCAGTTTTCAGTATCCTGTAGTTCCAAAATNTGTTTTCACAGTTTCTATCTGCATCTTTCTAGGTAGTTGATTTCCAATCATTTATCTTTGGGTGGTTCTTTCTTCTCCATGACAAAGTTGGCTGTTGATGGAACTTTTGGGGGTCTTTCATTGTATTCTTCTGCTCTAGGATTTCTGTTTGACTCTTGGTTCATGTTTCCTGTTTATTATCCTTCTTATTTTGTTTTCCTGGTTTTTCATTTCAGTGTCTTCTTGTGGGATTTTCCCATCCCATTGAGTTTATTGAAGTCTTTTTTTGGGCAGTTCACAGATTTTATTTCCTTGGGGTCAGTTCCTGGATCACTAGCTTTTATTGGTGATTAGGTGTTATGTTTGACTATTCTTCTTAATTCATATGGCCTTGCTTGAGTGTTTCTCAAGAGGTAATAACCACACAGTTTAAACTCCATTGATTTTATTTGCATTTTTGTGTAATTAGAAATAAGTGACATCTTTCTGAGACATGCAGTGAATAACTATTTCCTGTTCTTAGCTTACTGTATCATCCCATAGTAATCAGATACTGTGCAGTTACATAGTCAATCTACTAACCAACTCTGTGGAGGTAAAAGTCAAACTTGGGTGTCATTCTCTAGGGGCCTCCTGCTTTGCTTTTTTTCCTGTGAAATAGGATCTCTCATTGCCTTGGAGCTCAGCTGGTTTTCCAGCCAAGTCCCAAGGATTTGCCTGTCTCTGACTCCCCAGTACTAGGATTAAAAGTGTTTGCAACCACACTTGGCTTTTAAAATGTGGGTCCTAGGCATTGAACTCAGATTCTCATGCTACATGGCAAGGACTTTACTGCCTAGGCTCTCTTTTCATCTCCTGTTTTCAACTCTTTAAAAGCAAATACGAAGTCTCTGATTTTAATGAAGTAACACACAACAATTGTTTCCTTTTTAGTCATATGCTTTGGGTCAGAAATAAGGAATGCTGTTCTATTTTAAACAGGAATACCTTCACAGTTGTTCTTCCATACTATTTAGAAGTTTAAATTTCTCAATTCAAAGTTTGTGTGTGATGTAAATTCAAGGTTCATTTCTCCCGAATTGATGTCTAATTCCTTCCATACAATTTTTAAAGATTCACCCTTTTTCCATTTTGTTGGTGTGTGGATGTTCCATGTTATAATTAGGAGATTGCAAATGTGTGGGTTGGTTGCTGGACTGTCCTGTCTCTGCTATTAGCTGTAAGCCAACTCAAAATTAATGGAACTTTTATAGGGATGTGTTGAGATGTGGTAATGTAGTCCTCTTGCTCTTTTAATCCAGATTGTCTTTGCTGTGCTAGATCCTTACATCTTAAGATAGAGCTCTTGGTCATCTTGTCAAGTTTTATACACACACACACACACACACACACACACACACACATGCACATATATACATATGCACATACACATAATACACATATACATAATAACATATACACATAAACACACACACCTCTGTTGGTATTTTAATCAATATTGGCCAAGTGTATAGACCATTTGGGGTGAAAAGCTATCCACACATTGAGCTTTTCCATTTATGATAGCAATTTATTCCTCCATTCCCTCGGGCCCCCTTTTACATTTTAGTAACGCATCTTAGCTCTCACCACAGCAGTCCCACACAGATTTTGTCAGGTTTATTCCCATATGTTTGATGTCATTTTTGATGTCATTTGATACTATTGCCTATAAAAGTTTAAAAATTCGTCTTCAAATGATTTGTTCCTGTAAAACTCCAGGCTTGAGCCCTGTCTGTCTCGGGGATCAACTTTGTGCACTTCACATTTTCCTGCATCAGTTGTGTCAAATGGAGACATGATAGCAGTTGCATTCATGTATCACAGAGATCAGTTAAAACTGCAGTACCAGAATGATATGCTCAAATCTGCCAACTTGAGACCTTGTGTGAGTTGACCTGTTCTGAAGCTTGAGTCTGAACAAATCTCGAAAGCCTTCCTTCTTTCTTATGAGTTTTCCTGCCATGCCAATGTTCTCCGTGTGAGATGCTCAGTTATCAAGTCTTTAATGTGAAAGGGGATCTGCATTGAGTATAAGTGAGTCACTATGGGTGGTTGAAGCATTCAAAGTTTTGGTGGAGAGAAGTATACTGGGTTGTGTAAGTCTACAATTCTTTTATTTTATTTTTCTCCGACACAAGGTTTCTCTATATAACAGTCCTGGCTGTCCTGGAACTTGATCTGTAGAAGTTTGCAATTCTTAGATAGGAAGCCATTGCAGGAACCTAGTAGCAGCCTTGGAAAATGCATTCTGCCTCCTCCCCACCGTTTAGGCCACACTTAGTGCCCAAATGGACTGGGTAAGTGTTCTGCATGAGTTATTTTTNCCACATAGTTGGTTGTGCTTTGAGCATAGTAACTGAGACTCCAGCACCCTGAAGCGTTTCTAGAAAGTGTGCATTTGGTGGGCAGTTGCCCACAGAGCAAAGATAAGTTGTCTGAGAGGCCAGGATTTCTGGTGAATTGTCAATCATGGGGATAAAAGATGGACAGACTCTTCAGCTCAGACGGCCACTGTTCTGACCCATCCCTCAGTAGCCATAGTTCTGTCCTGCTCAACAGGAACCTGACTTCTCCTGTCTCCCTCTCTTTCTCTTGCCACACTCATTTCCCAGAGAACCATTTAGATTGTACCTACTGTTGAAGAAATGCCATACTGAGACCCACCTTTCTCTTATCCGTTCCAGAAGCACCATTCCCTATGCACTCAGGTCTGCCTAGCAGCTGGGGAAACTCTCTCACAAAGACCTTTGACCTCTTATCCCTGCCTTTGCTCCCAGTGAGGTGGGCACAACAGACCTGCAGGATCCATGGGGACATCTGCCATTGAACTTTCCTCTCCTTAGTCTCAGGTTTTCTCCTCTGTCTTTGGTCTATTTCTTGATACAATAGTCAGTTCTCCACACCTATGTGTTCTACCTATGAGGATCTAACCAAATGCAGACAGAAAATACTCCACAAACATTCGATCTTTACAGAATATAGATGACTCTGTAAAAAAATCCAGTACATCGGTCATTTCCACATATCATTTTATATTTATATTTTATTTATATCATTTTATAGGTTTATATGGGGTGTGCATAGGTTATATGTAAACCTATGTGACTTTATGATTGGGACCTGAGCATCTGGAAGTGTGCATATCCGAGGGTTTCTGAAAAGGTTCTCCCTGAGTCCTGCTATGGCTTAAATATGAACTATTGGTGTTTTGAATACTTGGTCCCCACCCAGTGGCACTATGTTGGGAGGTTTTGGAAGGCTTGGGAGATGGGGCCTAGCTAGAGGCAGAAGGTCATTGTGGCTGTGCCTTTGAAGGTTACACCCAGTTTGCAGCACCCTCTACTCCCTCTCCTTCATGTTTTTCAGGAAGTAGAGAACAGCTCTGCCAAATACTTCCACAGCCATGATGTTCTGTCCCCGTGTGTGAGGTCAAGTGACTGTGGCATGAACCCTCTGGAACCATGAGCCAAGATTAATTCCCTCCTCCCCTTAAATTGTTTCTGTTGTGTGCTTGGTCACAGTGACTATAAAATTAACTAAGGCCGGGCGGTGGTGGCACACGCCTTTAAGAGAGGCAGAGGCAGGCTGATCTCTGTGAGTTCAAGGCCAGCCTGGGCTACCGAGTGAGTTCCAGGAAAGGTGCCAAAGCTACACCTGTCTCTTATACACATCTAGATGTGTATAAGAGACAGGTGTGTGTGTGTGTGTGTGTGTGTGTGTGTGGCAATGTCCAATTATTTTATTGAGGTGGGAAAGCCTGCTCACTGTGGGTAGCACTATTCCCTGGCTGGGATCCTGGGCTGTGTAAGTGGAGAGAGGAGCTGAGCAGCAGTAGCATGCGTCATTCTGTTTTCTGTGGGTGTGATGTGACCAGCTGCTTCAAGCTCCTGTTGCCTCCACTTCCCTTCCATGATGGACTGTATCTTGAACTGTGAGCTAAAACAAACTCTCCCTCCCTTGAGCTACAATGCTTCACCTAAACGTTTTTCTTTCAGACTTTTAGTTTTTATCATCATTATTTTATTTTAATATTTTTTACATGTCCAGACATAATGCTGATTTTGTACTTTTTTAAAAATATTGTGTGTGTGTGGTGGTGGTGATGGGGTTGTCACAGAGCATGCATATGGAGAGCAGAGACAACTTGTAGGAGTCAGTTCTCGCCTTCCATCATGTGTACTTTGGGGATGGAACTCAGATTGCTAATCTTGGTAGCAGATGCCTTTACCCACTGGGCCATCTTGCTGGTCCATTATATCATTATTTTAATTGTACATATTTATGAGGTACAGCATGTTATTCAAATAAACTGATTAAAATATGGTAATTAGTGTTTCCATCTCATCGTTATGTTGAGTTGAAGACTTTTAAGTTCTTCTCATCTATTCATGAAATTTATACTAGGCTGTGAACCACAGCAACCCTGTGCTACAGGCACTCAGGTTTCTCTCCTACTCTATTGGTAGCTCTTATATAACTCTATCCTCTCCTCCCCTCCCAACACCCTTACACTGTTTCACATTCACACAGATGTTATTTGAGCATATGTCTATGAGGGGGGCATTTGGTATCTGTCTTTCAATGTCTAGCTTACTTGCTTCCTTCATTTCTACATAAAGAGCATGAATGGCCTGGCTGCAGAGTGACTCAATGTTTACCAGGCCCTGTGATGTCAAGGCCTTCTTTTTTATCCAGGCAGCCCACAGGGCCTCTTAGAGTCCTGGACTGAGGGAAGTCACTTCCCAGGTATGTCAGGCTCCTGTGCGTCTTTCATGGCATAGCCCTGCACAGCAAAATCCACAGAAGGTTGAACAGAGCTATGGTGAAGTGTGCTCTCAGTTGTCTGTTGAGGGTTAGGCTGGGTGGCTTGTACCAACCTCATGGGAGCCCAGGAGCCCTCTCAACAAGCACAGGCATTGCTGCTTCCTGATGCTCTCAAAGAGAAGACACCCTCTTAGCACCTCTGGGTGTCTGAAATGGAGAATGCATGGGGCTCTTGTGAGGACCTATGATAATCTGAACAGTTGCTGACACAAAGAAAGACTTTCATACATATGAGCTGAATTCATAATTATTTACTCTACAACCTTTGGGCCAGGAGCTGTGGGAGGTTCGCTTTGTTAGAAGAACTCAGAGGGAAGCCCTAGGTAAGTGCTTGCCCAGGACTAAATGGCCTCTCTTTGTGAGAAAGTCAGTAACATGTCTTTTGAACTGAGAGTTCAGGGCTGGGGAGTGACTTAGTGGGTAAAACACTTGCTGCACAAGCACGAGGACCTCAGTTCAGATCCCAGGAGCATGTACAAGTGTCACATGGCAGCACCCATTTGTAAACCATGTTCTTTCAGCAGATTGGGAGACAGGGACAGGAGAATCTTGGGACCTTGAGGGCCAGCTAGTCTACAGTACCAGCAGTAAACAACAAGAGGCCCTTTCTCATGCAAGGTGGAAGGTGAGGACCAATGACCAAGGTTGTCCACTGACCTCTGACTTCCACACATGAACCACTGCATGCCCAACCCCCACAGATTAAAAAAAAAGCAAAAATAAAAAAGAAGCTTGCATGGCCTACTTTTCCTGTTAGATTTTATTCGGCTGCTGTGACCCAAAAAAATCCTCCTGAAATACAAAACAAAAGAAAGATGAGATGTTCTATTCTCTCATATTTAAGCTAAAAAACTCAAAAAGCCTTCCACTCCCACCCTCTCTGTTGCCAAAGCTGAATTTTAAGCCAGGAGTCAGAGTCTCAATGCTCACTTGGAGGATCCAAGTGGAGTCATTAAATCTTATTACAACTCCAAGTGCAGAAAGTAATTGCANACTTTTGTAAGTAGCTTAGGATTGATTAAAAATGCATAAAGGAAAGCTGCAAAACTCTTCACAGGCTGGGGATGCTGCCCCCTTGGGGGAGCCTTAGCAGATGTTCATTCTCTCAGAAACCTCTCCAGTCTTCTAGCAGGACAGAAAGGCAGGGTTCCCAACCCTTGAGGAGAGAGAGCAAGGCAGCCTAGAGATGCTGATCTGGATCCACAAGCCCAGACAGAGTAGAATTCATTTCATCACATTGAGCTGACTTGCTGGGTCATGGTCCTCACTTCAGAGGCTGCATTCCTATGCACAGCATAGTGGTAGTTGCTACCAGTGTGGGTGGAAAGAGAGAAATGGACAAACTCTAAGGATGCTTGGGAAGAAGATCCACCCGTGTGCATGTTGCAAGCAAGGAGACCAGTGGAGGTTTTCAGTCCAGAGAGTTCCACTTCCCTGTGTCTCTCCTGCCCCCATCTCTCAGGAATCATTCCCTCACGTCATTTTGTTGGTTCAGGGTCACCACAAACAAACTATCATGACTGGCACAAAAGATGAGGTGTGTGATGGGAATGTCTTTCTAAAAATGTGTTGCTCTGATTGGTTGATAAATAAAGCTGTTTGGCCAATGGTGAGGCAGAATAAGGTTAGGCAGGACATTCGAACTAGGGAA
>LZPO01107971.1:137452-151377 GCA_001675575.1 Neotoma lepida | reverse complement strand
CCACGTGGAACACGTGGCGACATAGATTTATAAAATGGGTTAATTTAAGATGTAAGAGCTAGCTAGCGAGAAGCCTGCCAGGGCCATAGTTTAAAAATGATATAAGCTTACTCTGTGTGTTTATTTGGGTCTAAGTGCCGTGGGAGCCGGGTGGGACCAGACAAACTTTTGCCTACAGGTGTGCTTATTCAACAAAGAGTTAATGAACACCTTGAGAGGCCAGATACTGTTTTAATTAGTAGAGAAAGAGCCAACCGAGGAGTTTATGGTAGGAAAATGGGAGACAGAATAGTGGCAGTGGCTGTAATGGTTCTATGGCAGTGAATAGGGGGCACATTAGGTTCAGTGAGGCTGTGCTCAGTAACAGGTAAATAGTATTGGATTTCAGAGGCCAGGCATGTAAACCTTCCTTTCTCCCTTCTCCTTTTTGCCCCTCTCCTACTGGACATCTTTCTACTCCATGCCAGTCATTTTTCTAGGTTCTGTAATATTATAGGGACTAGCTCCTATTTCTAAGAAATCTCTGACCTGAACCTAGTTTTTTCCTTTGAAACAAATTCACAAATGATTTGTGTTTGACCTACATTGACCCCTTTCCACTTGTTTCTTATTTTGAAAACAGACTTGTGAGTGAAGTACACATGAGAAGCTGAATAGAATTTGCCAAACTAAACCCCCCCCCCCCGAAAGCAGCTGCATCTGGATCAATGAAGCATTTCCCACACCCAACGCTCACATTTGTATCTTTCTGTCATTGTGATGTTGTCACATCCCTGAGTGATGTTGTCAACTCTTCAAATTTGTTTAACTTTATAAATAAAATCATACACTTCACAAAAAGGACTATAAAGAGATACAAGAATGGTGGTTCTTGGACACTACTTCTAAGATTCATTTGTGTTTTGATAGGAAAGGCTTGTTCATTTTCTCTGCTGTATGATATTCATTATGCAGCTATATCCCAAGGAGTAGTTCTCATTCTTCTATTCATGCAGAGGTAAGTTGTTTGTTTTTGACAGTTTCACACAGTTCTACTATGACAATTTTGTGCACATCTTTTTGTGAATATACATGTGCTTATCTTCCAACCATAGTTTTAGTTCTAGACTTACCAGGTTACAGTATGTATATATTTAGTGTAGTGGAAATAGTGAGTTTCCTACAGGAATTTCCCAGTTCATATTCCAACCAGGATGATGTGAGAGCCCAGTTTTTCCTTGGTCTTCTCTGAATGTAGCATTGCCTATCCTCTTTGTGGTTTTAATTTGCATTTATCTGATGAAGAATGAAGTTGTTGACTTTCTCTTGTACTTATTCACCATCTGGCAAGTCTTTATTGAAATGAATGTGTTGGGTAGTTTTTGTCAAGTTGACACATATTAGAGTCTCCTGGGAAGAGGGGACCCCAACGGAGGAATTACCTCCATCCAACTAGCATGTGGGCATGTCTGTGAGGCATTTTCTAGACTTAATGATTACTGTGGGAGGGCCTAGCCATGGTGGGTGGTGCTACCCCAGGGCGGGTCATCCTAGATAATATAAGAAAGAAGTCTGAGCAAGTCATGGGGAGCAAGCCAGGAAGCATCGTTGGACTTTGTGGACTTTGTGAAGCATCTGTGACTTTGCTTCAGTTCCTGTTTCTAGTTCATGTCCTGAGTTCTCTTAGTAGTGGGCTATGACCCAGAAGTGTGAGATGAAACAAGTCCTTTCCTTACCAGTTGATTTTGGTTAGTGTTTTTCTCATAGTGACAGAGAAACAAACTAGAACAGAGATTGATACCGGGAGTGAGGCATTGCTATGACAGACCATGGTGTTTTGGTGGAGGATTGTGGAAGTATTTGGAACTTTGGGCTGGAAAAGCCATTGAGTACTTAGAGTTTAATGGGCTCTTCTGTGGGAGCTTTGACGATGATAAGAGTATTGAGAGCAACACAGACAATAGAGGCCTGACTTGTGAAGTTTCTGAAAGAAGTTTGAGGGTCCCTCAAAGACTCTATGTATGATATATTTGAAATAAGAATCTTTAGAAGTGTTACCATCTGTGATTTATTGGGATAATAGGTGTCTGCTGGGCTGGAGCTGAGAAGTCAGATGTGATTAATTAGAGACCAGTGTCATTCAGGTGAATTCTTCTGGGAGCATTTCCTCAGGCCAACACACAAAAGCTGTGGGCCGGGGGTGGGGGTAGGGATAAGGCTGTATCTTAACATGGTAGCCAAATTTGTTAACTGTGTAAGAGTCCCACATGGTACTGGTTTTCAAAGCCTGAAAGGGTTATGGAGAGAAGCTGAGGATTGGCACCATGTTATCAGGAGTCCCTGAAGAAATGTCAGGAGGCCAATGGTGAAGGTACAGCCTCAATTGCAGTACAGGCCACAGAATATTGGAGATACCAGGATTGCGGAGACTGTGGGCAGCAACAGGTATATAGTAGAGCTGGTATGAGTCTATTGGATGTGTGTATTTCAGATGGCAGAGCTGGAAAAATATGACAGTCCAAGCCCTTTTAAGTGCAAAAGATTGATTAAGTCTGATATCCTGGACATTGAGCTTCGGGGCTTGATTTGCACAACAGTATGCTGTGTTTTGCTTTGATACGATTGTAATTGTCCTCATGTTATTTTCTTTTAAAATAAGAAATATGTAACTTATTTTGGATTTTAAAGAAATATGGAATTTATTTTGGGTTTTATAGGAACCCCACAGTTAAGAGCCTTTGGTTATTTTAAATGACTTTGAACTTTTAAAGTGTTTGGATTTTTAAAGATATTGTGGGACTTCTAAAGACATTAACACCAGATCTTGGGGATAAACCAGAAAGGAAAGGTTATGGTCTAATAGTGTTGTGTTTTTGTGTCAAGTTGACAAGAGGTCACTGTGCTGGTTAGTTTTCATCAAAATGATACAAACTACAGTGACCTGAGAGGAAAGCTATACTGAGGAATTGTCTTACAGATTGGCCTGTTGGCATGTCTATGAGGCATTTTCTTGATTATGGGAGGGCTTAGCCCATTGTGGGCAGTGCCATTCCTGCGATGATGAGCCTGGGCTGTACAGGAAAGGTAACTGAACAAGTCACAGGGAGCAAGTCAGTAAGCAGTGTTCCTTTGTGGTATCTAATTCAGGAACTGCCTCTATGTTCCTGCCTTGAGTTCCTTCCTTGGCTTCTCCTGATGATGGACTATAACCTGGAAGCAAATAAACACTTTCCTCTTCCAAGTTGCTTTTGCTTATGTTGTTTATCACATCAACAGAGAGCAAATTCGAACACCACATCTTCCAGGTCAGTGGGTGAGGAATGAGAAACCTGGAAGATATTTTATGTTGTTTGTTTGTTTCTTTTGGGGAGGGTTTGTTGAGAAAGGGTCTCACTGTGTAGCCTTGAATAGCCTGAAACTCACTATGTACACCACACTGGATTTGAACTTACAAAGATCCACCTGCCTCTGCCTCTTGAGTGCTAGGATTAAAGGTATGTGCCACCATGCCCAGACTTTAAGAATTATTTTATTGCTTTTATGTGTATGGGTGTTTGCCCTGCATATATATCTGTGCATCATCTGTGTTCCTGATGCCAAGGAGGCCAGGTGAGGATACTGGATCTCCTGGAACTGGAGTTGCATATGCTTGTGAGCAATCATGTGGGTGCTGGGAATTGAACCAGGTCCTCTGGAATAGCAGCTGATGCTCTTAACTGTTGAGCCACTCTCCAGCCCCATACCTGGAAAATGTTAANACCATCATTTGATTGCTTTGACCCGATGGTGTTTTGGCTCAGAAGAGTCAGGTATCAGGTGCCTTCTAGAGGAGGTTGGGGAATGCCAAGGAACAGGCAGATTACCAGTGAGTACTAGTTTTCTTCACCTTGGGTCAGTGTGTGTGTTTGAGGAAATCATAGGAAAGGTGACATATTAGCAGAAAAAGGACTGGTTCATCCAAGTCTGGAAAAATGGGTATGAGTTTACAGAAAATCCAAAATAGCACCAGGACCAAAAAAGAAAAGGAGGGGTCCAGGATGGCAGCCTTGTGGTGTAGGCAGCAGGGAATCCATGGCTTCTTGGTAGTCAAGAGAGCTCAGGTGGAGGTGTATGCCTGAGGCTGGGCCTAGAGAGAGACACCTGAAGATGCTGACATGAACATACTGTTGGCACTCTGTGTCCAAGTGTGCTTGAGCATCTCTCAGTGAGCACACAGTCCCATAAGCAGTTAGAGCACTCTGGCAAGTGTCTGCTAGCTCTAGAAGAATGCAAACTCTATAGGGATGAGAACCATATCCCGAAATATTCAAAATCAGAGGCTAGCTATGCTCTGAACAAAGCAGGAACCCATGACAATGTCATTCAGTGGAATGTTCTCACTTTATTTGCTTTAAAAACATTTAATTAACCAGGAGTTAGGGAGATAGTTAAGAGAGCGTGCTGTTCTTACAGAGGAACTGAGTTTGGTTCCCAGCACTCAGGTAGGGTGACTCACAGCTAGATGCCTGTAACTCCAGTTCCAGTATTCTGATGCCCTCTTCTGACCTCCCGGGCACTCACACATACATGTGGTGTATATACATAAACACACACACATGTACATGAATAAAAATAAAAAATCTTTAACACACACATACACATACACACACACATACACACACACACACACACACACACACACACACACACACACACACACCATGTCCATGAAAATCTTATTCCTTTAGCAGGCATTGATTTCTTCCCAAAGTTTCTTTCTGACAGGAGAAGCTAAACAAAGTGTCTGAGGAAGCAGGGTGGCCTGAGAGGTGACTGAGGTTCAAATGGCAATCTGAGCACATAAACAGCCCTCTCTCTTTTTCCTCTCTCCCTCCTTCTATCTCTTCTCTTCCCCTCAAGATCCATTTATGAAGAGAGTGAGAAAATAAAAATGTGTCCTCTCACAGCCACAAAGAGAACAGAAGAGAAACTGGTGGAGCAGGGTGGGTTTCTGTCCTTCCTAAAGATGACAATGGGTCAGACAATAGCCATTGATGAGCAGAAGAAGGTGTGGTAGGGAAAGTAACCAGGAGCCCCCCCCCGCAACTCCTCCTTATACATGTTTTGTAGACTCTTATGGGGGCTCTGAACTCAGATACCTTTGAAGGTGAGAGAGAGACACTGGAGGGCCAATCCTGATGGGTTCCTTAGCATCCTTTGAGCACAGAGCAGCCAATAGGCAATGTTTATCCCTCAGGCAAAGAGCAAAGGATTCCTGACAAGAGACGCTAAACAAAGTGTCTAAGGAAGCAGGATGGTCTGAGAGGGACTGAGCCCACAGCATGCACTCAGCCCAAGATGCAGCATGTTTTTATCTTGCTCACACTGTGGGTGAAACCCCAGACCAGGAGCCTCAGTTACACACAGAACTCAGCTGTGCAGTTACTGTGTTTTCAGGTATGAATAGACAATGGGGTGGCAGAAATTTGAGGGAACCTGAAATAGGAAGAAAAAACCAAATTAAATAAGAAGCAAACAACTAGGAGACAAATTACTCAGGGAATAAAAATGTACGTGAAAAAAATCCTTATGGGTGNGAGCAGGGAGACCTGGGAGTATATAGTTCACAATATATAGTTCATAATACATGGACAGGATACTAGGTTTGAAAAAAATTATCAGAGAATACAAAAGATATATTGGAAAGAAAAGCAAGTTCTTTTAAGAGTAAAAACTTTAACAGACTATTTAACAAGGGAAGTTGAAGATGAAATTTATTAAGTGAGCTGAAAACAACTAAACAGAGGGATGGAGTATATCCAGGTACTGAGAATACTGAGAAGGCAACATAGATCTATTTAAAAGGTTGAAATACAATAAGCAGAATTTTACAAGAAGAGAACAAAGCAAACAAGGGAATATGATTTTGAGGGAACATTAGAAGAAACTTCCCCAGGGCTGAATGTACACACAGTCTCCTGAGACTTTTTATCTTGTCATAATGCATGAGAAAGAACACATTGAGATATATTTTATGGAGATCAATTATATCAATTAGAAGATTCCCCTGGTTCTAGAGAATAAGGACTGTTGATCTACAAGGGATAAGATCAGACTGGCTGTGGGATTCTTACCAGAAACAATCTTACAAGGGGTGTTTTTCCNCAAGTTCCAAGGTCATTTACAACTTAGAACTGACTAGGCAACAGAATGATCTGGGTGTTAAAACAGATTGTGCTAGAATCCAGGTGTTTTATTTCCTAGCAACATAGGAGAATGTGTGCCAGGAAAACAAAGAGTGACCCCAGAGAGAAAGACTTAAGGTCCAGCTAGACATCAAGATGCTGGCTCTGAAACAGAAGTGGAGGGTGTTACTGTAGATCACAGGGCCCAGGGAGGACAGGAAAGGAGAGGAGATTCCATAGATCAGAAACCATGTTTGAAACATTGATGGTTGTAAGTATCCAACTAAAGTAAATATTGCCAGATAGATATATAGATGGATGAATGATAGATAGAAGTGATAAATAATACATAAGTGACAGATGGATAGATGATTGATAGATGACAGGTAGATAGATGATAGACAGTAAGTAGATATACATAGATGATAGATAGTAAACAGATAATTAAATATTTCAGGAAAAACAAAATCTACAACTCCATGGAAAAAGGAAATCAGCTATTGCCTTATTATCTAGTTTTAAGTTTTAGAAATGTTATGAATTTGTTTCTCTGTGTGCATGTGGAGATCAGATGTCAGTGTTAGTTGTCTTCTTCTGCTACATGTTTTTGAGACAGAGTCTCTCACCAAACCTAGATTAGGTCATGGACTGGACTAGACTGGCTGGTCAACAAGCCCCAGGGATCCACTGTCTCCACCTCCCACAGCAGGATTTAGAGGTGCACATGACCATACCTAGCTATTTTATGTGGGTTCTGCGGGATGAAACACAGGTGTTTGTGCTTTCACAGCAAGTCCTTACCAATGGAGCATTTGTCTACCCCAACCACCTTATCTTAGACATTATTACATTTTACATTTTATATTTTAGGGTCAATCCCAAGATGAAGCAAAAAGTATGGCTATAGGACGAGTTATACACAGTGTTGACCTTGACAAACAAAGCAAGTATGCATGAGAGATTTGAAGAGAAGGGAGATGGAAAGAGTAGGGTGGATGGGAGGGTCATGCACACACCCATTTCAAGAAGGAAGTTACAGGTATTACCATTAGTTATAAATAGAAATGTCTTAATAATGACTATAGGGGAGCAGAATTCTAGGATATAACTACATTGGGAGTGTGATGTCCCCCGGGTTAAGGTTTGTGAACACTTGGTCCTCAGTAGGTGAAGCTGTTTTCGGAGGTTACACAACCTTTAGGAGGCACAGCCTTGCTGGAGGAAGTGCATCACTGGAGGCAGGCTTTGTGGGTTTATAGTGTGACCCCACTTCCAGGTTTTTTCTTGCTTCCTGGGTGCAGCTGGGATATGATCAGCCAGCTTTATGGTCTAACTACCTGCTGCCATGCCTCCTGCCATGATGGACTCTGGAACCATAATCCCAAATAAATTCTAAAAGTCACTCTGACCATGGTATTTTGTCACAGCAACAGAAAATAACTAATATAGGCAAGAATGAGGACAAAAAGGAATTCAAATGCTTTGGTTAACTTAGCTCTTGCCTCTGATTGTGGGCCAATCAACAATGACTAAGTTTTAAAAGTCTTGAAAGTTCTTTATTTGTGGACAATGCAGCAATTGATAACTAAAGACACTAAGTGGAAGTTTTTGTTGTTGTTGTTATTCTTATTTTGAGACAGGGTCTCTTTAAATAACCCTAGCTATCCTAGAAATCTATGTAGATGAGTCTGGCCTCGAACTCACAGAGATCCTCTTGTCTCTGCCTCCTGAGTTCTGGGACTAAAGGTGTACACCACCATGCCTGGCCTATATGGAGGTTTTTAGTGAGAGACAACTCTAAAAAGTATGGATTCTTTAAAAAGAGTTAATAGTTGGGTTTCTGTGGCACTCTTCAGGGTGGGGACAAGCTGGCAAACACTCCTGAGCTTCTCTAAAGGCTTATAGAGGTGGTCTGACATTTTTTTATTTTGGTTGAAGTCAGGATAGTCAGAGAAACACATTGAAAATTGTCCCCTCAAATAGTGTTCTCTTGGTTTTGACTATGTGTACAAGTCTTCTGTTTGGAAACCTAGGAAAAAGGTAATCTTCCATATACCCCCCAAACAACAACAACAACAACAACAACAACAACAACAACAACAACAACAACAGCAGCAGCAGCAATAACAACAACAATTTGCTAGTGTATCCCTCCAGAGCCAACCAGACTTCAAAAGTAGCCCATGTCCTCTCTGTTTGAATTAATATTTAAAAGAACTTTGTAAAAGATTGATAACATTTTAAAAAGTAACATGCATAATCTCTTAGATCTATCTGGTCTAGTATCATGAGTGCACAAGTGGCCAGTTCTCTTGATTAAGGGGTCCAAAGAGCAGGGAGTTCTCCAGGTAGTGGGCTACACCAGCTGACAATCTAGCAAGCTGAACTGCTCAGAGCTAAAATGATTCCCCAAATCCTATCTTCAGTCAGTTGGAAAACAAATGGGTGAGCCCCTGACTCCCCTGCTGTGTGCACAGCTTTTGCTGGTGGCTTCTCATATCCTTCCATGCTTTCTGTGCAACCTTCTTGCTTATGATTGTGTTTGTATAAAGCCCACTTTCCCTGAAAACTGAAATGGCAGTGGCCCACTGTTTGGCAATGTAGACCAGGCCTATGTGGGGTGGTTAGTTGTGGGCTAATGGAAGCAGTTCCCTGTCTTTGGCTTCAGCACCTGAGTATCACTGAAGCAATGAGCAATGTGTGGTAACTCATATGGGCACCTGCATTACCTCAGTGGAGTGACAGAGCCCTGTGGATTTTCCTGTTATTTTTTGTGTGTCCACATTTTGTGTGTCCACATACTTGCCTGTGTTATGAACCATCATTTCTTGGCACCTGAGACTGGCTTTTGTAAGACCAAACAACTAGGCTGGCACTAGCGTAAAATGTGATATTCATCCTCTGTGGGCTACACGGATACAAATGGACATCTCTGTTTCATCCATCCAGACTTTGCTGTCCATTTAGCTTCCTGGAAGGAAATGAAAATGGTGGGGCACAGGTACTACAAGGGTCCAAAGACTCCAGGAAGGAGAGTGAATGATGCTTGGTCCAACTTTCTGGAGAAAAGGGAGATTCTCTTCACTGCTGTAATCATGAACCTCCTCTGACCTTTAGAGATGGAGCTTGGTAAGTCTGGTGACTGTGCCACAAATTGCAAAAACGCCTCATACCTGGGAAGGGCCTGGGGACCTGAGAAGGGACCATTCCCTCCAACTTCTCTGTTGGCATCAGTGATGGGTGTGTTAGTGTGTAGATGGGGAAGAGATGAGCATGCATGGGGGGGTGTGGACTGCTCCCCCACTGGGTATGAGGGCTGCAGCTCATACATACACCTTCAAAATGTATGCAAATATGTATATTTTTTGTCAATTTTCAAAATATGCATGTTCAGATTATATATATCATATATGTATATTATGTGTTAGGAATATATGCAGCTCATATACATACCTTCAAAATGTATGTGAATATGTATATTTTTGTCGATTTTCACAATATGCATGTTCAAATCCCATGCATGGAAGGCTTCAGTGTGTATCCCAGGGGTGTTCAACCTTTTTGGCTTCTTTGGACCACATTGGATAAAGAACTCTCTGGGGCCACACCTGAAGTCTAGGAGTGTCCAATATGTGGTCTGCATATTTCAAGAGCATACATATGTTTATTTTGTGTGACACTGGGACACAACATTGTCATCTACAAAGTTTCTCCTTGAAAACTGTNTAATTGAGCACAGTTTTAATCAGCACTTAAAAAAAATATCATACATTTAAGTACCCTTAAGAAATGTGCTAAATAGTGTTCATTGTGATGCTGGGGCACATGGCCTATGGGCCATGGGTTGGCCATCCCTGCCTTAGATGCTATTTTCTTACTCTGAAACTTCCTTTTGTTTTTCTGTAGTGGTCTTGCAACTGACAGAATGTCCATATCTGAAGTCTACTCTCTGCAGCACCCTCCTTCCCATCTGTATCAAGACCGGCTCTTTGCCCTTGCTTGCTATGCTGTTCAACACCATGGTTCCATGCTCGAGATCAACAAGCATGCAACATTTGACCCAAAGGGGGCATCTGTGTACTGTTATGCCCAGATCAGAGGGACCCCCAAAAGACCATCACGGAGACTGAATCCCATATGTAAAGCAAAGAGCCTTTATTTTCAAGTTTGGAGCTTGAATTCTCTGTTCAACTCAGTGGCCAGAGCAGAGAGCTCACAGCCCAGGCAGGGTAGGGTTTTTATCAGAGCAGAGGTAGGGGTGAGGGGATTTCCAGGGTTTAGGACCTTGATTGGCTAACATTTGTCTAGGGGTATAGGGAATGTTTGGAATGTCGGGTATTTCCCCTTAGATGCAAACCCTCCCTGGGTGGGGTCAGCTCATGGCTTTTCCTGGATCTGGATGTGACCTGCCAGTAAACCTGTCACAGAAGCTGTGTCTGGGCCCCTAAGCCTGTCATGGCAGCTATGTGGTCAAGCTGTTTTGGATCTTCCCCACAGTACCTCACTGTGGGTGACATTTTGTGTTGTTGCCCATGTCTACTCTGAAAAAATGTCTATGTCTGATTCCTTAAGAAGCATTCACATCCAACACCTCTGTGGAAGATTCTACAAGGGCCATTGACTTGTAGAGTTTGAATGTTGCAGATTCAAAGTCAAGTTATTTGGGGCCACCCTGAGCCCTCTTCATAATCATGTATTGACTCCCGTATCTGATTTAACAACATTTTGATTATCATTTGATTGAGGGGCTATAGTCCACCTTGGTGGGAAGGTGTGGTGGCAGGATCTTGTGGTAGCTGACCACATTGTATCCAGTCAGGAGGCAGAATGCAGACAGGTAGTAGGACCAGGTATAAACCTTAAGGTCCACCCTCAGTGACAAAATCCCTGCAGTGAGTCTGTACTACCTAAAGGTTATCTACCAAACCAGCGCCACCAGCTGGGGACCAAATGTTTAAACACAGGAACTATGAGGACAGTTGAGATTCAAAACACAATATTACCCCTTCTCTTGTACCTGGGCAGAACACATGGTGTCCTTACCATTTCCTGGCAGCAACCTGCTTTCTCCGAGTGACTGGATTTTCGGTGTGAGGCCTGAGCCCTGGGTACTCAGTCCAGAGCTGAGGCTCTATTAATGCAGGCCGAGGGTCAGAGGTAATGATGATGCCAGGGGCAGGAATGGAGAGGTATCATTTCCACATGATACCTGCATAAGTTTTTCTCTTGTTTCTGGCATTCAGTGAAGTAAAGGAAAGCCAAGGATGTTTCTAGTCACAGGATTTGTTACAGTGCAGAAGCTTGTTATTGTAACTGGCTTTTTTTTTTTTTTAAAGCTACATTTCTTTAAACATGAAAGCATGCATTTCCCTCATCTTTTACACAAGAAATGTATCTATTTAACCGAATAAAATCAAGTGTGAAAGACGAATGACATAAAGTAACAGCACTCACCACCCCTCCCATTTGTGGCACCCTTTGTGCACCCCCCACCCTCCCCACATACCAGGTCTTGTTTCACAAGCTGCTTTTATCCCTTTCTGCTTGAATCTTCTCCAGCACTGCCAACATCTACAGTCGTTGATGGATATCCTACAATTTTAATCCACTCAGTTTTCTATTATTTATTCAGTTTTTCCATCTGAGACATGAATTAGATAATATTGCTACCATTTGATGAGTGACCTAGGCCAAAATTCTGCTTTGGTTTTAAGTATCTAGATGACAAAAAGAGGGGGAAGGAAGGTCCTATGGCTTGTGTGTGTGTTCCAGAGGGGTGGCTGGAAAACACCTTTAAAAGGGAATTTCTTTGCTTTTCTTTTAACAAGCTCTAAGTACCACCTCCCTGGCTGTCTTTTGTTTCCTGGACCTGAGGGTGGGGCCAAAGTGAGCTGGGCTTCAGAAGAGAAAGTGCCTGGGTGAAGTGCCCTTGAATGACCTCTGCCCTGCGGGCCTTCATCCTCCTTTTAAAAACAAAACAAACAGGGCTCAGTTTAAAAAAAAAAAAAAGGCTGAGGCATTCAGCACTGGCTTGCTGTCCAGGCTTTATAGCTGATGGACAACAGTTACTTGGTTTAGCTCACTAAAACCATGATGTCTCTGCTGGAGGAGGCCACAGGTTTCCATAGCAACTGAGATGATGCATAAGCCCTTAGCCCACTGTTAGGTGGGTCCATGTGGGGAAAAGAGGTGTGGTTAGGAGGCTCTGAGCTGTTATCTGTCAAGTTGGGAAGCTTTCCCCACCCTCCTGCCACTCCTGTCATCCCTCTGCCCTTCTCAGTTCCATCCTGCAGGGGCCATTCAAGAGTCTGTGCTCTGTCCCTGTACTGAGGTAGCTTCCTGTGGTTCAGGCATTCCTCTCCTGCTTAGTCATCTCAAGCCCCAATCTCGGCAGCCCCTTTAAGGATTCTGCAGCTGACCTGAGTGCTTATCTATTAAGCCTGTAGATGTCGGATTTCCTCCCCAGCAGTGTTTGCATCAGCAGGAGGCCTCCACAGGCAGAGGTGTTACCTCAGGATGGGTAAATGTATTTCCTCATTGCTTTGGAAGGCAGCTCAGATCTGGCCAATACTGATGGAAGCTGGGATGATGAGGATGATGATGATTGATGATGATTTTTCTTTTCTGGATCAGGGAACTAGGCTTTGTGCATGCTAGCGAGTACTGTACTCCTAAGCATCTACATCCCAACTCCCTGAGGAAACAGCTGCTCCTAGGCTAAGCAGGAAGGGCACCACCGTGGTTAATTGGTGATGGCCACCCTGTGTGTGTGAAAGAGAAGCTGGTGATGGTGAGGGGCTGTTTGCTCACTGTGAAATCTCAGACACTGGGGTAGCTGAAATAGATGCACAAGCAGTGCTGCGGAGAGACTACACGATCCGTTTGTGCAATGAACTCTGGTTTGCACACTTAACCCTGTGCAGTGCTGAGGAGAGACTACATGATCTCTGCAATGCATTCTGGTTTGCACACCTTCCACTGTGATGTGTTCTTACCTTAGTAGAGCCCTGGGAACACCCACAGATCACATGATGAGGGAAAAGAGCCATCGATTTGTCCCAATAGTGCATACTTACATTGCATCTTGAGTCAGAAAGTACAGGTCTTTCTTACTTCTAAGCTATCTTTATTATGCCAGTAAGTCTCACCTTGAGATAGTATGTTCTAGAATTTGACTCCTTGGAAAGAAAAAGTCTCCCCTTTCTTTAGCAGAATAGTCTATGCCACCCTAGGAAAACACTCAGCTCTTCACAGTGGATTTCTCACCCGCCAGACTCCAGGGAGATAGGACCTAATATCCTCTTGTGAAAACTTCTAGAATGTCATGTTTGAAGCTTTTAATCCTCACATTTAGTGTCTATTTGGTTATATCTTTGTCAAATATTGAGCGGGGATCTGAAAAGCCACCACATTTGAAATATATGCATTTTAGGATTAAAAATGAAGGTCTGAGGGGTACAGCTGCCTTTCTTAGAAGATAGAGAAGGGCTTTTTAAATTTATTGAAGTGTGTGTGTGTGTGTGTGCATGTGCATGCCACCATGTGAGTGTAGAGGTCAGAAGGACTACCTACCTATAGGAGAACATTCTCTCCTTTGACCATGTGGGTCCTGGGGATAAAACTCAAGTCATCAGGCTTGGTGACATGTGCCTTTACCTGGTGAGCCATCTCAGACCCCAAGAAGGAAGGGCATTTCTTTTTTCTTTTCTTTTTTTATTAAAAAGATTTTCCACTCCTTTTACATACCAACCTCAGATCCCCCTCTCCTCCCTCCTCCCACCC
>LZPO01107971.1:96175-107614 GCA_001675575.1 Neotoma lepida | reverse complement strand
GGTATGTTTCAAGAGACTCTCAGTTTGAACTTTAGAATTTCCTTGAAAATGAGAAACATTGGTGAGGGAAATAATTGCGAGACTGAATACAACATAAATAGATCAAGGAAAATGTAAGAATAGGTGTGGGGTTCTCTACAAACAATTGACAAACCCCATGNGAACATGTATGGGTATTTAGAAGATAAAAATTGACATCTGTCTTCATANTCACACACGGGCTCCAAATATTTGGCTGTTATTTCCCTGGGGCACCTGAGCTGAAATCTGCACTTGGCCACAAAAATAACAAAAATAGCCCATCATTTATTCTCGAAGCCTGGATGTCACATCAGACACTTATTACTGCATCTCAAGGACCAGGAGGGCTTCCAAGTGACAAAACCAAGATCACCTCAAAGGTATGCATTTCTGAGATGCTGACATGCGGACTCCCAGAGCACCCAGCCTCAGTAGCAGATGACCGTGGAAAATTCTGGATGAATTAGGCTGGAGTCTCGTCATTGGCATAGGAAGAAAATAGTNCCCTGGTTGTTTACTCAGTGGAAAGAGATGCAGCTGACTGGAAAAGATGGTTTTCTACCACCCTTCCCTCCCCTGCCTGTCAAAGAGATTTGTTTTCAAGGCTGCTGAGGAAGGGTGTCAATTACTACAAGTTCAGATGTTGGGGATCCAGCTGCATCACACAGGGCAGAGAATTAGCTGGGGAGAACTGTGTGAGTGTGGATGNAGGAGTGATGGAAACGTTTGCAGAAANAGTTTAGATATTTGTGTGCATATGCTTGTGACGTGTGCCAGGTATGTTGGGTCAGAATGATGGTCCCCAAAGATGTGTCTCACTGGATGCTGTGAACATGGCTTTGTTTGGGAAAGAGATCTTTGCAGATGAAATAAAAGTGACCATTCTAGCTGGGGGNGGGTCCTAAATGAATAATGCACCTTCTCTTTATAAGAAGTAAGGGGAGATAAGAGAGGGAGAGAAGATGATGGAAGCAGAGATCTGAGGGAGGCATCTTCAGGCCCAGGAGCACTCAGGGTCACCAATAGCAACAAGAAACTAAGAGAAAGCATGATCCTGACTCTTCCTCAGAGTCTGCAGACATAGCCAACTCCACTTCCCTGGGATAGCAGATTTCTGACCTCCTGAACAATGAGATTAACTCTTTGTTGCTTGAGAATTTCATACATGTGTGTAGTGCATTTTAATTAAATCTACCCCCTTTCCCTCCCCTCCAAATCCTCCGCTATGCGCCCAACCACCCTCACCTCCCAATTTCATGTGATTTAAAAAAACCTACTTCATGCTTGCCTGTATGTGCATGGCTATATGACCATCTACTGGAGCATGGGTAGCCTCCTAGGGGCTGCATCTCTGAAAAAAACCAACTTTCCCTCCCCTAGAAGCCACCAATTGTTAATAGCTCATCAGTTAGGGGTGGGACTTCATGAGCCCCGCCCCAGTCCATGCTAGGATTTTGTCTGGCTTGGTTTTGTGCAAGCCTTACACAAGCAGTCACATGTACTGTGAGTTCATGTTTGCAATGGCCTTGTCATGGCTGATAAATACCCTTTTCTTGCAGACATCCACTACCTCTGGCTCTCGAAATCTTTCTGCTCACTCTTCTGAGCCATGGGGGGAGAGGTGTCTCTCCATAGTCTCTGAGAATAATTATCTCTTCTTCTGAGCTACCCAGTCTGTATGGTAATTTGTTACAGAAGCTCTAAGAAATGAATCTAACTGGGCAGAAGTGGGGTGGGGAGNGAAGGAAGAACCTAAAAGATCCTGCTCTTGTGAAGAGTGCCCAGAATTCCTTATCAGAATCATCTTGGTCCATGTGTATGAGGACAACAGAGCACTGCAGACAACTTACCAATAGATTCATGCACTTTTATTTCTCATGGTTCAGGCAGCTGAGAAGTCCAGCCTCAAGTCCCTCACCTGAGATCACCACACTTGTTAATACCTGCAAAGACCTCCATTTACAAATGAGGCCACACACTCTGCCACATTATAACATGGATGAAGTCTATATTAGTCACATCTCTCCTTGCCCTGACAAAATACTTAACAAAAGCAACTTAAAGAGGAAAGGATTTACTCTGACACAGTTTGAGGGTACATCCCTTCCTGGTGGGGAAGGTATGGTAGCAGCTGGGCACATTGTACCTGCAGTGAGGAAGTGGTGCAAGATGAGTGCTGGTGCTCAGATTACTTATTTCCCCTATTGATTCAGGAAATGACTGACATTGAACCATAGTGGGTGCTGTTAGAACAGACTTGGAAAAGAAGGTCTGCAGGAGGGGTTGGCTATTCACTGTCTTGTGCTACAGAACCTCCATCTTCATGAGAGACGGAAATCCTGCAAGAGAGGTAACAGAAGAAGTTGGGGAGAAGCCATGCTTATGAAGGAGAGAGCTTATCATGGAGAAGAATGCTGCTTGGGTGTTACGGTTTAAATACAAAGTGTTTTCCACAGGCTCATGTGTTTGAACACTTGTACCCAGCTGGTGGTGAGACATAGCTGATGAATGTAAGTCTTGAAAGTTGTTAACCACTGTTGGTTTGGGTCTAGATCTCTGCTTCCTGATTCATGAAGATATCAGGAGTTGGTCCCCTTAGGTTTCATTGCTATGTAAGTGTCCATCCACTCCAGTCCTCACACCTTCTCCTCAATAATGGACTGCATCTTCTGAAAATTGGAGTCAAAAGAAGTCCTTCCTTCCATGATGGTTAGCTTTGAGTCTCAACATGTTACAATCTAGAATCACCTAGGAGCATCTTAATTGAGGAATTGTCTAGATCAGGTTGGTCTGGGCACATGTCTGTGTGGATTGTCTTGATTGTTAATTGAGATGGGAAGACCCATCCTGGATATGGGCTGCACCATTTCATGGGCACTAAATTGTATAAAGGTGAACAATGCTAGCTGAGTATACACACAAACGAGAGTGAGCACAGANCCATTTGTTTCCCTCTGCTCTTGACCATGGATATGATGTGATGGACTACTTGAGTTCTGCCTACACTCCTCTCATTGGTGGACTGTAACCTGGGATTGTAAGTCAAATAAACCATTCCCCTCCCCTAAACTGTCTTATCATAGCAACAGAAATGAAGATAGAACACTCCCTCAAGTTACTACTGTAATATATTTTGTCACTATCATGTATAAAATAACTAATATGCTGTATTTTCTGATGGAGAAGAAGCCATATTAACAAAACCACAAGGGAATTTGAAATTCTGGGTCAGGTGAACTAGGAAGAACCACAGCCTAAACTTATCAAACACAGACTTTCCTTGAGTCTGAGAGGTTCACTGGACTGATTCACTAGTGTTTCTAAGAATCACTACAAAGTGGGGGTCCAAACTCAAGAGAAATTTTGGGTCTCACCGTTGAGGGTGGTAGAGGTAANAGTCAATGTGACTTTTGTTATTGATTGATGGAAATATTTTCTACAGGCCAGGAGGATCTCTTAGAAACTGAATGGTATAGCCAGTATCTGCAGGGTCTGAACTGTGAGGATAAAGCCCTTACAGTCTGGACCCAGGCCCTGTTGTGAGCTTTTCTGCATCCTGTGCTTNNTTACCACACTGCTCAGGTGAGATTAGTCATAAGCAAAAACTGATCAGTGGGCCATCTGTTCCAGGACCCTCTCTAGTCCTCTGAGGAACCCACATACTGGAGTCTCTGGTTCTCTTCAGGATAATTTCTCCAGGTTCCCTTTAGGTTGAAGAGCACCCACCTGCCCTCATGGGCTAAAACTCAGCTGGCAGAGGAAAGACCCATCTTAGAGGATTTCAGCTGTTATACAGTCATTTCGTTCAAGAAGAAACACAAACATCACAAATGCTGCATGAAGCTGGACACTGATATGATTGATGATGTCTGTTTTTAACTTTTATTTTTTATATGAGAACAAGTATTGTTGGGACTGGTGAGATGGCTCACCTGGTAAACTTACTAGCTGTGAAACTCTGAGGATCTAAATTTGATCCCAGGATCCCATGGTAGAAGGAAGCAACTCTTTTGACCTTTGACCATGCCTAGGTCAGCACATACATGCTAAAAAAAAAAAAAGAACAGGTATTTCAAAGAAGAACACAAATTGCAACATATTCCCAGGGTGGATGATCCCTTCTGTAGTACAATTTTTGGTCCATTGCTTTATTTACTCACTGGTGTGTCTGAGAGCACACCACATACCCCAGTCGCTGGGCTGTAGTGTAGCTATTGGACCCTGTGCTTTGGGCTTCTCACTCCTTATTCCAGTCCCTGTATCTTCTCTTCTGTTTCGACACAGGCTCTTGCATAGCCAGCCATGTGCCACAAAGCATTTTGTTACAGCCTGAATTCACTTCAACCTTTTTGGGAATAATAATAGTTGTAATCATCAGAGGTCATGCTGGTTTAACATAGTAAAAGTTTAACTTGCTAGCCACTTTCAATGCCAACAGACTTTAAACCACAAATGTAAAATGGCTAAATGCGAAAAGGAAAAAAAAAAAGGAAGAAAGAATAGGAAACATAGGTATATGGTACCCATCCATGACCTTGGGAACCAGTTAGAAAACCTTTTATATTTTGAAAAGATTAAATGAGTGGTTGGAGAGAGACATTAAATATGATATACAGTTCTAACAATACATCCATCCAACTAATTGGAGCCTGTTTGCAGTAATGAACAAGCCTGTCGCCCATTACCAGTGCACCAGTCAACATTAACAATGGCAACATTGTGTGTTCTAGGGACCAGGAAGGCTGTGATGTGAAAATTATCCCATTCTTGGCTCCTTCAGCCCTGATTTCAAATTGAACCCTTAGAGAAATATTTGGTTAGGCTCAAGCTTTCAAACTAATGTAAATGCACTTAAAAAAATTAAAATAAATTAGAGACAATTTTTTAAAAAACTAGAACCATGTGGGTTGGGTGGATTTAGCTGTAAATTTAGACAGAATAAGGTGTGTTGGAGGCAAGTTCCCATCAGGAGTTTTAAAAGTTAAACAAAACACATCAGCGTGATAAAATTCCAGGCCGGCTACCTGGTGCCAGAATGAATAAGGAGCTTCCAAGAATACTGGCTAGAAACGGCAGCAAATACCTATTCAAACCAAAGAGAATCAAAAGCCAGACTACACCTAGAGATTTTATGTACAGTGGTGTTTGATTGAAATGACACATTATCAGTTTTATTTTTCAAGTTGAATTTGTATTAGGAAATCTAATGGAAGTTAACAGAAGTGTTGGGCCATACAGGCCAGTGGAAGTCAAAGAAGAAAACAATCCACTTGATGTTGAAGCACTGTTCTAGTCTCTCTGTTGTTGTGACTAAAACACTGACTAAAAGCAGCTTACTGGAGGAAAGGGTTTGTTTAGCTTACACTTCCATGTCACTGTCCATCACTGAGGGAAGTCAGGGCAGGAACTCAAGGCAGGGTCTTGAAGGTAGGCCTGCTTGCTCTTCCAGCATTGCCTCTGGCCAAGGAACTCATTCATAACCAAGGAAGAACAGCAGGGACCACGATGGATACTGTTGTTGGGTGGCTCTCAGGCTTGCTCTTTTTTTTCTTTATTTATTTTTATTTTATAGCATTGATGTTTTGCCTGCATGTCTGTCTGTCTCTGTGAGAGTGTCCTGGAATTGGAGTTACAGACAGCTATGAGCTGCCATGTGGGTGCTGGGAATTGAACCTGTATCCTCTGGAAGAGCAGCCAATGCTCTGAACCACTGAGCCATCTCTCCAACCCCCAGGATTGCTCTTTTATACAGCCCAGAACCACCTGTCCAGGAAATAGTGCCCCTACCCATGGTGGACTGGACCCTTCCACATTAATGAACAATCAAGACAATTCCTCACAGATTGTGACACCATCTGTGCTCTGGGCCAACCTGATCTGGGCAGTCCCCCATAGGGACACCCTCAAATGACTCTGAGCGGGGTTAAGATGACAGCTGAAGCTCACTAGGAAAATAAGAAAGGGGTCATTTTCTTCAAGAACCCAGCCTAATTCCACATTCTTGCATCACTCATCGAGGTCTTCAGTCTTCATGGGTATTTGGCGGGGAGGGTAGTAACCAGCCCCTAGAGGGAGGAGTAACCAACCTCCCCCATCAGGTGTGTCCTATCTGGAGCCCCTGTAGAGCCTCCCCATACCCCATCAGGTGTGTCTTATCTGTTCTGTCTGCTGGAGTTGGCAGAGTTTTCCGCAGTTGTGAAACAAGGATTTCAGTTGTCCACTCATGTGCCTAACAAGTTTCCAGGCTCCTAAAGAATGTGATGGTCTCTGTCTTCTCTCAGGTCCATTGCTGTTATGGGTTCTTATCTAGTTTGACTGGACCCCTTCACTCAACCTTCTAGCCCTTATGAGTATCTTTGAGAGTGGACGGATGGTGGGAGGCAGAGGGAAAGCCAGGGCCCCTCTCAGGTTTCCATTGGCTGAGTTAAGTCCCTGGCACATCAGCTANATCTCTGTTATGTGTCCCCTCCTGCTGCTGGCNCCACTCCGGAGATGGTCTGTCCCACTGTCCCTCCATCCTAGGTGAGGACATAGCCACCTCTTGAGTTCACAATCTCTGGATTGCCTCACTTTCCCTAATGCTGTTTTGTTTTCTTCAAAGCATTTAATTTTCAAGATTATATTTTATATTAAATTATCTGATAGGAACTGTTTCCCTGGCTAGACCCTGGCAGATATACCACCTAATCAGGGTGAGTGAAATATAGATAAAACCACAGCTTAGTCGTTGCTTCAGAGGTTAACAACAGAGATGAAGAATTTCAGAACAGTGTTGTGCAGAAACATGATGTGGCCAGTAATGATTCTGCACCCACAGAATGTGATGGGGACACAGAGGAGGTATGTCCTATANAGAATGTACGCTTAACAGGGTCTTGACTTGGGAGCATGGAGGGGATGGTGGAGAAAATTTCTATAAGAGAGTCAGTGATCATACATAGAAGAGGGAACTGCAGAAGGGATGGAGGAAAGAGTACCCCATTTCTAACACTGGAGGGACTAGACAGGGCAGAGTCAGTGATATATGCCCTGTGGCCTAGATAATAGAAACCCACTCCCACAGTTCTAGGAGCTAANACTCCAGCATCAAAGTGACAGATGAGTACATACTATCTCTGAGAGGTCTTCAGGTGCTGGTGGCCATCTTAATTCTTGGTGTCCCTGGAGTATGGATGTATCACTCCAATCCCTCTGTTACTATGNNATATTTTCTANGTGTGCACCTTTGTAACCAAATTTCTCTCTTATAGGGACTGTCATCACTGTATATGGGAACCACTGTAATCTACTGTGACCTCAACTTGATTTTATCTGCAAAGACCTTCTTATTTCCAGATAAGGCCACATCCAGAAGTCCTGGGGGTTCAGGCTTAGACATATTTTGGGAGGGTCCTAATCCTGCTCATGGCAGGCTGGTTTATGGGGAGATGGATGTGTTTGGTGATGGGGTACGGTTTCAGTGGGATTGAGGGTAAGGAGCTCCTTGCTCTATTGGCATGT
Organism: Neotoma lepida; assembly: GCA_001675575.1. Classification (NCBI taxonomy): domain Eukaryota; kingdom Metazoa; phylum Chordata; class Mammalia; order Rodentia; family Cricetidae; genus Neotoma; species Neotoma lepida. Next base: position 100,093 of record LZPO01107971.1, on the reverse strand, counting down.
TTTCNCAGGGGTTAGACAAACCCCAAACTCTCCTTTACCAACCAAATCAAAAGCAAAGCAAGCCAGTGCCTTCTCCAGGTCATGTGACCTGCTGTCCTTCTCTCCCCTGCAGAAGCCAGTGAGTCTGCACTTGCTACCTGACTCTACATGCTTCTGTCCACCTTTTCACCTGCTATTTCAGTCACTCTTTCCATTCTGCATGATGTCACCCACCTTCCACCTGCTGGTGGCACTCCGCTCTGCCACACGGGGCTATTGACCTTTCCTGCCCTTCCTACAGCTTAGCGCCTGGAGAACCACACTGTTCTCCCAGGCGGCTCCTCTTTTTTCATCTCTATGGCCATGGGTGATCTCATCAGTGCCCCAAAGCTCTGAAGGCATCCCTAATGACTTCTCTGAAGCTACCATCCTCATCATTCTGCCGTGTCTCAGGTTTTTTCGAAACCACCTGAGTGATCTTAGTAGCCTTAGCATGCTCGCATTCCCTGGGTGCAGGCTCATAAACATGATTCCAACCAAGTGGCTTTCCTGCTTAAAGCCTTCCATGTCTCTCTTTCCTCAGCGTGCAGNTGANTATCTCAAGCCGATTATGAACTCTGAGGGGCATGTGCAGCCTCATGGCTTCCTTCCTCTTTGAATCCCTCGGGACAGGTGCTTTCCTGGAGATATGACTCCCACTCAAACACTACACTGGTGAGTGACCCTGACTGCCTGTCCTCTCCCACAGAGCCTTTGTCCAACACGAGAACTGATCTTTTTGTCTTTACCTAGCCAGCACTTATTTGTTCAGTGCTAATGGAGCAGGNTGCTGTGATTGGAATGAGAAACATCNCAGAAGCTCCTGTGTTTGAATACTTGGTGTTGGTGGTGCTGTTTGGGGAGATTATGNAATTTTTAGGAGATGTGGCCTTGTTGCAGGAGGTACATCCCTAGAGGCAGACTTTGAGGGTTTATAGCTGGGTCCATTTCCAGTTCTCTCTCTGCTTCCTGAGTGTGAACACAGCTTCCTGCTCCTGCTGTCATGTCCTTCCCATCATGATGGGTTGTGTCTCTCTGGAGCTTTAAGCCAACATGAACCTTTCCTCCTCTAAGTTGCTTCTTGTTGGATATTCTATCAGAGAAACATGAAATAAACTGGCACACAGGTGGACCACATGAAACCCCAGTACTGACCTTGATAACAATGATAAAAGACAACTGTACTTTCTTTGTAGCATGGGATAGATTTCCTAGTCANAGGCCACAGAGTCTTCCTTCCATGCCAGCCTCTCCACTGACAGCTATAGTTGTAAGATCACCACGGGGCTCTGATGGAGCTATAGTCTCTGCACACCTGTTTCAGTGAAGAACACATGTAGCTTACTAGTTACTCTACTAAGAAGGTGGAGGGGGTCATCTGTGTTTCTGGGGCAGGGCAATAAAACTATCATGAGACCAGGATGAGGGTCACCAATGAGCACAGAATTTGGGGAAGCTGCCATTATCAGGTTAGAGGAGACAGATACATGAGCTTTTCTCCACCCTTTCCTANAGTCAGCTATGTCCATCTTAATTTAAGGCATTCCTCTATCTAATTGTGATGTGTCCTACAGGTAATTTTTNCCCCATATTTAACACCTCTTCCTTTTTACCTATTTTATAAGCCACTTAAGATTCATAGCTATGCCTCTCCCATCCTACAGTTTCTCTATGTTTTATAAACTACTGCCTTGATTAAGGTCCATGNATAANGCTCATGCAGTTCATCTGCTTTGTTTCTTCACCTTTATAGCAGAATCAAATATTTTTAGACAGTTAAACAAACACATTTTTATTTTCCTATATATATATCTGATTAATGGGAAAATAACAACAATTCTAAAATCATTAGAACAGGTAATCTCAGGTACTAACACTCCTGGGAAGAGCTAAAGCAGCACCTTGGTGCACATTTATAGCTGTAAACTATTTCATTTCAATACTTGCATACAATTATATGGTTGTGAGTTATTTCAATAACACATAGTCTTAAAATAGGACTAATAAACATATGATCTATACAGTTAATCCACAAAGCTAGATAATGAAGAGCAGAAGGGTAAAGAAGCAGAAAGGAGACAGTTTGTGTCAGGAGACATATGAGAAGCCAGGGATGCTCAGCAGCTCTGGTCACTGCTGAATTAAACAAGCAAAGGAATACAGATGAAGGCTTAAGTATAACTGTGCTTTGAGACACAGATGGGCATTGCTGCTGGATATTCTGTACTGCTGTTTATCACCACAGATCTGCAGTGCTTGGGGAGCAGGGGACAAAGAAATGTTGGTCACATGACACAGAGGTGCAGTTAAACATGAGGGCTCAATTTCGAGAGGCTGATTGTGCAGCTAGATAATGGGAAGTAAATGTGCTATGCTGACATCTTGGAAGCTGTGGTGAGAGTGGATGATCAGAGCTGTCCATACACACACACACACACACACACACACACACACACACACACACACACACACACACACACACACACACACACACACACACACACACACACATGCTGCCTCTGTGTGATGCAATAAAGATTATGGAAGCTTGTTTAGCAATTGCTATGGAAACCAGGAGAGTCTAGCCTAGAAAACAGCTGTCAAGGGAAGGCTCTGTGGGAGGGTAGTGAGCTAGACTCAACTTTTTTAGTGATTTAGTAACAAATATCATGTAATTTTCCCCCCTAAAACATGATATTTAGATGTTACAAAAAGCCCAACTTCAAGCTGTTACCTCATGATGAAGATGACACCAAGTGGAGCCATGTGCCTGCTACTGTGGTTTGAATGAGAAACATCCTCCACAGGCTCTGATGTTTTAACACTTGGTTCACTGAAGGTGGTGATGTTTGTGAAGGTTATGGGAGCTTACAATGTTCCTCAACCTACAGATGACCTCTTTGGCAAACCTCTATCTCCAAAAATATTTACATTATGATTCATCACAGTGTAACAGTAGCAAAATTACAGTTATGAAGTAGCAACAAAAATAATGTTATGGTTGGGGCACGGTAACACAGCTTCACAGAGTTCCACACAACATGAGGAACTGTATCAAAGGGTCGTAGAATTAGGAATGTTGAGAACCACTGCTTTAGAAGGTGCATCTTTGCTGAAGAAAGTGTGTCACTGTAGGCAGCTTTGAGGGTTTATAGCCTTGCCCCACTTCCTGTTCTCTCTCTCTCTCCCTCCCTCTCTCCCTCCCTTCTTCCCTTCCTGTCTCCTCACTCTGTTTTACAATTGTGATAGATGTGAGGTCTCAGCTTCTTGCTCTGGCCATCCACTGCCATGTCTTCCTCATCATTGTGGACTCTCCCTCTGTAACTTTAGGCCCTAATTAACTCTCTTTTCTGCACATCACTTTTAGTCATGGTGTTTTATCGCAGCAACAAAAAATAATGGATACAGCTCATAAAGTCAAATCTTCTTTGCTCTGTCCTGAAAAAAACAAAGCATTATCAGAAAGTCTGGATCCCTTAGAGTAATGGAGAGAAGCCAGGGCATTTACCTGTTTGTAGGATTTGTGTATCCAGTCTAGACTCTGTGAAGTGGAGAAAGCTGTGGAGAAAAGCAGCTCTCTACCATGAAAACACTACTATTTACACAATTCATGTGATGTAAGACCAAGATCTTGTTCCTGCATCAATGTGAGCCACTTTGTGTTTGACTCTCCCCACTCCAGTTCTGCCAGATGCCATCACTGTCTCTCTTCTACATTGTCCTTGCTCACCACAAGAGCAGGTCACCTTGCCCAGGTCTCTANAACTCAGAACCGTTTAATGCACCTGCATAGAGTAGATACAGATGGTCCTGTTCAAAGGTTGTTGGGGAATATTATTTTAAGGTGTGTTACTTTTGTTTATGGTGCATTTGTTTAACTCTGTGAAGCTGTGTTACCGT
>LZPO01107971.1:79199-94440 GCA_001675575.1 Neotoma lepida | reverse complement strand
GTCTTCTGACAGATCAGCATACACTCTTAACTTCTGAGCCATCTCTCCAGTCTCTGTTCTGACTTTGGGTAAGTTCACTTCACCTCTGAAGTCCCTGCTTCTTTTTCTTCCCTCCTACCATTTCTGCATACCCATCAAAGCACACTAGCTAGAGATGATGACAACTCCAAGAGTCTACTTCACTTCACCATGTCCTCCATGGAGGGCAATAGACCAGTCAGGTGCACCTCACCCTTCTCACCAAGCCAAGTCCCTGTCTATTGACACACGGATACCCCTCTGGATTCTGCAGGACCTACAAGCAGAATATAGAGAGTTGGTGCTACCTGTCAGCACAGGTGAGGCGTTCCANAGGAGTTTTGCAAAAGGTGAAACTATGCCCCTCAGTGTTCTATTCTGTCCCACTTAGAGGTAGAAATGGGATGAGATTTGTTTTATCCCAGAGCAGAAGAAAAGCAGAGTCAACAGCCCAGCTTGTGCTTCTGGCTTCCAGAGATGCTTCAGCAGTTGTAAAAAAATTACAGCTANTTAGGCCAAGTGTAGAGGGGCTGAGGATATATAGCTCACTCAGTACAGTACCTGCCTTGCCTGGTTCTGGCAAGATCCTGGGTTCAATCCTTAGAACCCCATAAACTGGGCACGGTGACAGGCATGCACAATCTCAGCACTCAGGAGGTAGAGGCAAGAGAATAGAAGTTCAAGATCCTTCTTGCCTACATAGTGACTTTGAGGCCAGTGTGACCTACATGAGATGCTGTCTCTCCGCACCCCCCCTACACAAAAACAAACAAACAAAACAAAAAAACAAAAGCAAAACCAAACTCAGAGACTGTGAGTTGAATTGGAGACTGTGTTCATAGGATTATCCCCCAATACACACTAATCTCTTCACCATCTCTTGGATATTCAAATCTCTTTGTCATTCAAAATAAAGTCCAGAACCAGGCTTCTCCCCAAAGGGTGAGAGAAATTTTACAGGTTCTACATCATCCNGGGCCCTTCATGGAATTTTCATTGCGCCACTCTGAATTGAGCTTTGCAGACTTGATAGGCTGTAAGGACTGGGAATACAGTAGGATGAAGACAGCGTGAGTGAGAGTCTCATTCTTCACACCTCAGAGGACTTGTTCCTGGTGATCTTCATTCAAGCAGCCAGGAGTCAGAGTGTGTGCATGTCCATACCTTCNTTTGTTCTTTGTCTGAAAGCCCCTCTACAGCTGTCCTCTTTTGACTTTTTTTAATGTGACCCGTAGAGGGACAATTCCATCATGGCTGCAGCCTCTCTTCTCTCCACTCTGATCAACAGGCTGTGTTTCTCGTTGCCTTCCTCATTTTTCTCTCCTCAAGTGGGTTTTGCATTTCTCTAATACCTTTATGAATGAAATTTGTGAGGNTATGATTTCCCTGGTGTAANAGCTCATCTTTGTTGTCAACTTGACTCAGTNGAGAGTTATCTTGAGGGAGTCTTGGTTAGGGGATTACCTCAATCGTCTTGGCCTGTGGGCATGTCTGTAGAGCATTTTCTTAATCAGTAGTTGATATAGAAGGATCCAGCCCACCGTGGGCAGTGCTGTCTCTGAGCNGATGGGCCTGGGTTGTGTTAGAAATGTAGCAAGCCATGGGAAACAAGTTCTCCTCCTCAAGTTACTTTGGTCTTGGTATTTATCACAGTCATAGGAAGCAACCTAGGACAACAGAAGTAGCAACTGCCACATTTGAAAGGGAGATTCTTTTTCCCACTTTGGGGTTTTGAATGAGAATGGCCCCAGAGACTCATATATATGGAATGTCTGGTTTACAGTTGGTAAAACTGGGAAGGGCTAAGGAGGTGTGGNCTTGTTGGAGGAGGTGTGTCACTGGGGATGGGCTTTGGGGTTTCAAAAATCCATGCCATTCCCAGTGAGCTCTTCCTGGTAGTTATTGTCTCAAGATGTAAGCTCTCAGCTATTTCTGCTCCAGTGCCATGCCTGCTTGTCCCTGCCATGCTTCCTGCCATGCTAGTTAGAAACTCATTCTCCGAAACTCTAAGCCTCAATATACTTCTTGTTCTATAAGTTGCCTTGGTCATGGTGTTTCATCACATTTATAGAAAAGTAACTAAGACACCCACCAGTTGCCATTTATAGATTATCTGCATTTAGACCCAGCTTTGATAGTCTCTATCCTACCATTCACAGCATCCCCCCACCACCCANTAGCACCTACCACATCAGGGGATAGATGATAATATGTGTGAATGTTCTGGATGGTGACTTGGTGCTTCNAGAGCTTTCAGGAGTGATTTCACCCTTGGGATGGGCAGTTCCCGGATAGCATTTAAGGTACTCACATTTTTGACAGTCTTAAGGATTCTGGATTATGCTGTGTTGTTCCCTGGCAGAGTTCAGGTACTATGTAAACATCAACTGTGTGGCCATGGGTGTTAATTGTCCTTTTTNCCCCCAGAGACTCACAGAGCCAGGCTCCTGGAGCTGGCCTCAGCCTTTCCAGCTTCAAGCTTTTGTTAGAGTAAAACAGCTGAGTGTTGAGTAAGAATAGTAACCCCCCCTTCCAGGTCCTCACTGACATTCAAAACCTCACGTTTCAAGGAATACCGCATCACCATCCTTAAGCCTGAACAAGAAGACCACTGGTCAAGTTGACACCAGAGAAATACGTGGAGAAGCCCAGAAGACAAACTAGAGATGAGCCTCAAGCAGGAAATAAATAGATGTTTTGCATTTCTAGAGGCACTGAAAGCAATCCCTAAGCATTAAAAATCGTGCACCCACATGGAATAATTGGAAGTGAGATGTGAGGGAATCGCATCATGCTGATCTACTTACACTGGGATGAATGGCTCCTCATAGCCAACTGCCAGATGGGCCACTGCAGTCAGTAACTCCAATGCTGAACTTCCCCCAGGCGAACAGACAGTTTTACCACCAACTGTGGACTGTTTTTTCCTTTTCTCCCTTTTCCTGAGGTGGTCTGGCACTGGTCCAGAGCTTTCTGAGATCTTGCGAAGGGGAGGGGCACCTGCCCAGTGTCTTGCAGTTTCTTGCTGAGTGTGCTGAGCCTTAGGGGTACACAGGAGGCCTGGATGTGCCCTGCTTTATTCCTCTGCAGTGATGGCTCAATTTGTGGTAATTTACAGGAATAAAATATGCATAGTTATGTCACCTGAATGGGACTGTAAGGACTTTGTTGTCAAATAGAATCATCAGAAAAGCTTCTGCATCAAGGGAACTCGGGGGAGCAGATGTCAGGGACACAGTTGGCTATATAGGGAGGCTTAGGAAGCACAAAGGATAGGGTTGGGGTCTTCTCAAGGACTCTGAGCTCTTCTTACAAGTCATGTTTGATATCGAGCCAGTTACATGTTTCGTTACTAAATCTGGAAACTGCAGATATGGCAGAAGAAACTGGTTCAGACATTCTCTGAGTGGCCCAGGGTTCTCTGGGAATGTCTCAGAGCCTTTCTGAGCAGTATGAGGAGAGAATACCATCACAGCATCATAGTCACAAAGAGATCTTAAAGTAAGACCAAGGTGACATTTTCTTTTTCACTGACAAATATTCACCCTCTTGACATAAAGGGTTTATCAGAGTGTTCTAGANAGAGTCAGTAGAATGAAGAGAGAAANGACAAGAGGGAGAAATGGAGGGAGGAGACAAAAGGGAAGAATGGAGGAAAGGAGAGAGGAAGGGAGAAAGAAAAGGATAACTGGGTAACAGACAGACAGATGATGGTTAGCAGATGACAGAGGCTAGCTAGATATATAAAGTATAGAGAGACATGATAGATGGATGATAGAAATTGATAGCTGATAGTAGCTATCTATTTAGATTATAGATTATAGAGATATGGATGATTGATGATAGATAGATAGATAGATAGATAGATAGATAGACAAATAGACAGTAGCTAGATAGATCAATGATAGCTATTTCATAATTCACATGATTTTAAGTGACAGAAAACTAACTAGATCCAGATTAGATGAGGGAGAACTCTCTGGGAGGGTCATTCCCTCAACAAAATCCTAGGAAAGGCAAGAACACAGCAGGGTCTCCAGGTGGACTAGNATTGGAGCTACTCTACAGCTGGGACTCCTGGCCATTCCCTCTCATTGCTGCTTGTCCATGTGGGCAGTATTATGTTTCTCCTCACAATGAATACATCACCCTAAGGGTCTAGATGTTCTGAAGAGAAGTCCTATTTTCCCTGTCTGAGTTTAATGTCACTTCTTAGGTTGACCAATTAACGGTAAGTGGCATATAGGGTGGGGATGGGGCACAGGAGAATGGTGTGCAGGTGACATCACTGAACACATCTCCATCTAAGCAGTCCCTCTAGAGATCAATGAGNTACCAACAGCAGCATCTCTTTTTTGAGGACTCTAGAATGGGGAGAGAATTCAGCTGGAATTTGACTTGAGGTTCAAGCAAGATGGGCAAATGGTAGACACAGAAGCCATATGCCAGAGAGAAAGCACTCCAACTACAATGTGGCATCAGCACCAGGCTCAAGTAGGCCTTTTCTAGTCTTGCCATGTGACCCCTACAGTGAACAACAAACAACCTTCAGTTTATTTCTCTCTTTTTCTAGTCACATCTACCCAAAAGCATTGTGACTTCTGTATTTTGACTCCTATAATGAGCCACTTTGCCCTGCTAGTAAGTCACNATTCTAACTTTGGTTTTTCTGAGACCTACTGGAATCAGTATGTAGGGCTGGTACACCATCCCAACATGCTTCCCATCCTACATCTCTTTCTTGGTCCCTGCTTCCTTGCCATGTTAAGGATGGAATCCAGCTTCTCATACATTCAATACAAGTGCCCTAAAAGAGGCCATAACAGAGGACTTATTCCCACCCCTTGCCCATCCCAAGCTGACTCTTGCTATTTGAAGCACTACAAGAAGCCATACTCTGTATACACATTTTTTTTCCAGATCCTAGAGCACAACAGCTGTTTTTAAGGGAGAGATAGNTGAAATAAAGCTTTTAAGGCCATGACTTTGGATCTCCACAGTATTCCCATGGGCTAGAAGCCCGAGACCAGGCTCTGAGCTAGGAGACATTGAGGGAGTTGGACAGCTGAGCTCTACAGAGCAGACCTACCTTTAGCCTTCCCTGGCCTCAGTCTGNTCTCCCCATGCCTGTTCTCAGGCCNAGTTAGNGATGAGGACCTGCTACTTCTGTAGCAGGAGACCTGACAGAGGCAGGAGGCAGGTGGGTGAGATGCCCTGTTGCTCAGGTATTTGCCTCTCTGGCTTTCTCTCTTGCCTGTCCATGGCTGATGCATCCTGTGCCTTGTCAGCCTCTGACCTGATGTGGGCTGACAGTTACCATTTGAGCACTGTGAACAGAGAGGTTAGCAATGGGCCTTTAATAAATGCAGAAACACAGTACAAAACCAAACATCATAAAAACTCATAGAATCCAGCTCATTAGAATTTCAAGTGCATTTTCTGTTCTGTGTTTGGGCCACTGATAACAAATCTGTGGTCAATGGATTCCCCAAAAGGAGCCAGAAAGTGACACAAGGATTGATTGGACACCATTTCAGCTGCCGCTGTTCAGACATACACAGACACTTGCTGGAACCCACAGTAGTAACTCAATGATGGTATTAATGGGTCTAAATAAAGAGATCATTTATTAAAGAGGAAATTGGCAGCAGCCATGAGGAAGAGTCTTGGAGGAGTCTTGGCATTGGCTGGGGACAGAGTGCCTTCTGGAAGCTGGGTCTGTAAGCAGGGAAAAGGGGACTCCACTGTTTCTGGTAAAGTGAGGATTCCACCTAATGGGCACTGCACCTGGCTTGAAGGCCCAAGGCTTCCCACCCCCTTTAGGCTCCAGGACACTGTGCCCAGGAGGTTCAGACATGCCCCAAACTCAGCATGTGGGGATTTCAGTAAAGGACAAACAGGAAGGGAAGCCAAGTGCAAAATAGCCCTGTTCTAGTCAATTCTACCTACTAGCTGAGGAGGGCATCCCAGTCAGGGGTCTTTCCAGATCAGATGGACCTGTCGGGGTCATCTTGACCACANAGCTATGGCAGGCTAGAACCTAGTGCTCACCCAGGGTTCCTGCCCATGTTATTCATCCAGCAGTGATGATGTGTTCCTCTAATATTTTTTTCAACTTCTGAGTTTTCTTTGATTTTTTTTCTGTAAAGATTTCCAACTTGCATTCTGAATGCTGTTTTGCAAGTGGGGTGTCATGGGAAAGGTTTTTTCCCCCCTCCTAATTTAAGACTTTGATATGAATATTAAAACCTGTTTAGTCATTTATCTAATTTAAGATGCTCTGAATTCTATTCTTAGTTGTGTAACCATCTTTGAAACCAGCTGGATTTACTTTTCACAGCAATAGTGCAGTATGTGACAGACTCATCTCGATGATGTAATAAACAAGTAATGAGGTAACATTTCTACACCTTATAGAAGCATTCAATTAAAATTAATTGAAGAGGTTAAATAAACAGATTTAAAATAAAATGTAGAGTAGAGATACAGCTCAACCATGAAGAGAGCTTGCTGCTTTATGAAGGACCAAAGCTTAGTTCCCAGCACCCATATGGGGAGGATCACATCAGCCTGTAACTCCAGCTCCTGGGAATCCAGCACCCTCTTCTGGTCTCCATGGGTGCCTGTACTCACATGTACACACTCATTTACAGGCACAAACATATACATATAAATAAGATTGAGACAAATCTTTAAATATATAANGTATAAAAGAAAATACATTCATGATACTCATATATTCAGTCAAACTTATAAGCAAAATGTCTGTATACCAATACATTTTCTAAGAGTAGCTCACTCATGATTTTTTTTACAAACAAGTAGCTCAAACATAATTTTGATAGCATTTTGGTTTGAATTTGTTATATCATTCACAATGAGGATTTAAAATCCCCATTTTACAAGATCCCCCCCATTGAATTTAAGCAGCATATATATTGAAAACATCATAAATATAAACATTCCCCATATTAAGCTGTTCTTATTTTCAAACTCATAATGTATAAGCTAAAATTCCACACATTTGTCACAACAAAGGTTAGATAAGACATTGTACTTTGGCTTTGGATCTGGAATATCATGAGGCTGTAGGGATAATTTACATAGATGACCAATTTATCTTAAATATAATTTTTTTTGCATTGTGGGAAAATATCTACAACAAAATTGTGCCATTTTTAGATGAAATTGTCACCAAACACATTCACATTTTTATCTTCCCAGACTGAGATTGCACACCTCACAGTAGGCTCTGAAGTTTGGTCTCCACTCAATGTGCTACTCAGCTGTGAGAGCCAGGGCTCTAAGACAGTTTATATACACAGGGTTCTCCCCACCTCTCACCATGTGCACAAAGTCAGGGTCAAGGTCCCTTCTGACAGCAGTAGGGATCACTGATCTCTGTGGCAGCCATGGTTTCAGTTGCCTAATCAGATACAATCCTTTGACTTACTCTAAATTTTTCCTTGCTGTAGAATATTAAGATGTGTTACATTTGTTTATGCTCTGAAAAATTTGTTTAATGATGCAAAGATGTGTTGCATTCTTTTATGTTGCATGTATTTAACTCTGTGAAGCTGTGTTACTGAGCCTGTCTAAAACACCTGATGGTCTAATAAAGAGCTGAACGGCCAATAGCAAGGCAGGAGAAAGAATAGGCGGGGCTGCCAGGCAGAGACAATAAATAGGAGGAGAAACCTGGGAGAAGATAGAAAAAAGAGCAAAAGAACAAGGAGAGAAGGATGAGAAGGATGCTAGGGCCCAGCCACCCAGCCACACAGCCAGCCACAGAATAAGAGTGAAAGTAAGATATACAGAATTAAGAAAAGGAAAAATCCCCAAAGCAAAAGGTATATGGGATAATTTAAGTTAAGAAAAGCTGGCAAGAAAAAAGTCAAGCTAAGGCCAGACATTTATAATTAGGAATAAGCCTCTGTGTGTGATTTATTTGGGAGCTGGGTGGCAGGCCCCCCAAAACAGGAAAGAGTAAAGAGCCAAAGAGTTAAAACCAACATCTCCTCTTATCTTGACTGTGCCTTCATGAATGTGAGAAAGCCTTAACCAGAAGACTTGCTGAATTTAATGCCTTCCTACTGGTCTCTGAGATAGATGGATAGCTCCTTCTGGTCTAACAAATCTGGGCCAGCAGCCCAGGGATCTTGCCTTACAAAGAAGATGCTATCCACAGAATTTCCTTTAGTGACCCTGTGCCTGCCCTTGTTTATATGCCTTTTGTTTTTGGGCACACTGCAAAGATGAGCTATGTGTGTCTACCACGTTTACTTGTTTGTCTCAAGAGGATGAGCTAGGATGCCTGTGTCTGCTCTATAAATGAGAGGACCAGCATCCTCATCTCTAAAGAGGTTGTCTGAGTGTGTGCCTCATCCCTTTGGCTGCCTATTGTCTGACCTGGCCTGGTCTTGCCACTCGGTATCTTGGTGCCTGGTGTATCATGTATCATGGCTGCCTGTCAGATCTCAAAGCTTCTCAGGTGCTAACATTCATCTCTGACATTTCTCCTGAATTTTCTAGAAAGCTTAAAANTATCTATTCTAAATCAGTCTGATCTCTATGGATTAATCCACATTTGCTTTTCTTGCACAATTATAGACTTTAGAACCCCACACTCAGTTTCTTCCAACACTCAGGGGAAGGGGCTTCAAAAACTCTTATTTAGCAAACATTCATACAGCATGTACCCCTTGGCAGGCATTGTTCTAAACTTTCTCACACCTACAACCACTGAGCTAAGCAGTATTTATCCACTATGTATTAAGACAAGGGATTAGTTCTAATTGGGTGAGGTAATTTGCCTAAGATCTGAGAGCCTACAAGGCTGCCTTGGCCTGGTGTTCAGGTTCTTTGGTGTGTGCTCTGTAAGTGTCTCTACAGTAAACCAGTTCTGTCTTGGCAGTTAGAGTAAATGCCCACTGATAAGGGAATGATGTGGTGGGGGTTTCTCAGCCACACAGAGGGGATTTCTACTTTCTGCTCCTATGGTAGAAACCCCCAGTGCTGTGGGTGAAGACCCACAAGGAGGTTCTTTCCCCAGGCTTCTCACAGGCAAGTTCCTTCTCTTCTTACTCCATGTTCTTTGTTGTATCATCTCAAANGAGAGGTGGTCATACATACATTTGTCCTAAAACTGTAACCATTCTTAGTGTAATGTCTCTTATACACATCTAGATGTGTATAAGAGACAGGTATCATCTCAAACGAGAGGTGGTCATACATACATTTGTCCTAAAACTGTAACCATTCTTAGTGTAATGCCTGTATCACCTTATCTTTCTGCCTCATTTTTCCCCACCTTGGAAATGGGCTAACTTTGATGGCCTTTCATAAAATTGTTCTGTAAGTAACCAAGAAGTCTCAGCTAATTCACAAAGCTACCTCAACAGCTGAAATACAATCATTACTCCATTTCCTCCTTTTAGAACTCCTAACTAAATATGTTGGGTCTATATTCTTACATATTTGTTTTCTCCTCACATGAGATAACACAGCTGCTCATTTTCACAGGAACTTCATCCAGACCCCCTTTAAGAAAAAAACAGCCCTTGATAAGAAAAGACCAAATTCTACACTCACTTACCAAGTAAAACAATNCAGAGAAAGTTTTAGTTAAGAAAAGAACTTATGGAGAGTAAAAAGGTGCCTTGCNTCCCACTGTTTGAGCCATGGGGAAGCAGAGACTGTAACTGGCANCTTCAGGTGACCACAAAGATGCTTCCTCATTATTGACTTACTTACTGTGTTCGTAACACAGGTCACTTAAAAATTTTCATTTCCCATGTCTGTGTTGCCAGAAGTCACTGTTAGAATGAATCCAAGCCCTTTCTTCTGATTTCTCCTTTTGATACTTCCAATAATGGATCCTTCCTGAGTGATATTTATCTGACCATGTANTTGCCTTACCATAGGATTCCTGCAACAGAACAGANGGTTGTTGAACACATCTTTATGAGTTAATGGAATTTATAACTGGTCTCACCAAATCCGCAGCACACCTGGGGGAACTGGGAATGGGTAGCAATATCATGTCCATATCACAGATTCAGAAATCAAGGTTTTAGACTCTCAGCCATCTTGGGGCAGGGTTGGGGAGATTGGAATGGTTGATTTTGATAGATATTTAGAGACTGNGGTCTTTCTGGGAGTGATGAGGACAGCAGATCTCTGCTTACATTTTGGNCAAACTACGTCTCCTGAGACTTGTTTAATGTTTATGCTACCCGTTGGTTTAATTGATGATATTTAATTTCCTTCCTAACATGGCTGGTCTATATAGCTGAAAATTTCAAAATGAAAATGTAGACATGACTGAACCTCTTCCCCATCTTGGGTTGACATGTTTGACATGTTTAAATCCATGAGTGTCCTTGGAACTATAGATTCACACCTTTCAGAAGCAAGGCTTATCAAGCGTGGGTGGTTTGACCTATGCCCAGAGGGAGCTTTGGTCCAACCTAACTCTCAGAGCTCTTTTAAACAGCAGGTTACAAATGTCCCTTAGGCTGTATGTGTCCTGGTCAGAGAGTTCCTGAGGAGATCAGGTCAGAATCATTCCCTGCCTCATAGTAGATGTTACTTACTCTCCAGGTGAGGCCCCGTCACATGAACGTCAAAAAAAAAAAAGGCAATCTGTTGGAGGTAGAGGTGTCTCGTGTAGAACTTGTTTATAAGAACTTCCAAGACAGGCAGGGAGGCAGGCTGCAGGTTTCACATCATGAGAGTTGCACTAGCAGTGACCAGACCAGAAGAGCCACACTCAAGAGGGGAACAGTGGGTCTTGGATTGAAGCCAGCAGAAGAAGGNCCAGCATGNAACAGGGATGGAGAACAGTGAGACACAGGATAGAAGCCNAGAGATCTCCATNGTGGAGATACATTTAGTTCAAGTGTGGAGTACAGATCAATGGGATTGATTCCTTGTAGAAGGGATTTATAGAAGCCTATAGGAAAAAAGAATAAAGACCCCACTCTAGTGCACTTAGAGGTCTTTTCTCTTCCTACACTCACCCCTGAATATGCCTTTATCCACTGGACAGCTGGTGGCATCCAGAGCCTGCCAACAGCATTTATCCAGGTGGGTGGCATCTGACAGCTCATCTTTAGTGTATGGCAAATTATGTTTTCTTCTTAGGTAGAAGAGAAAAGGAACACATAGAGCTGAAGTATGGAGAACAAACACTGAAGGGGTGGCATTGTGCCAATAGGCCACAAAATGAGGTGTGGAGATGTCAAATAGGAACAGTGGCTGGAGTTGAGAACACACTTGGGAAAGAAAAGTGGGAAGAACTGAAGCTTGTGCAAGTGGGTAGATAAGTGAAATGCTCACTGTAGCACCCAACGATCAGTCTCAGATGCAGTTGGGTCATTCATGTCCCTTCTTATCCTTCCTCACTCTCTTGTCTCTTCTTAATGTCAAACATTGTTCAGTCTTCTACATGAAAACACCAAGAGACACACCATATTGCTTAGGTAAAAGGGGACATATCTTGAAATCTTCTGAATGGCTCTGCCTGTTATGATAGGTATATATGCCATGATGTCCCTGTAGTAAATACCTAGTTTAGGGAGTGGGTCACTGGGCTAGCTAGTTTTATGTCAACTTGACACAAGCTAGAATCATCAGAGAGGAGGAAGCCTGAATTAAGAAAATACCTCCATAAGGTTGGGCTGTAGGCAGGCTTATAGAGCATTTTCTTAATTAGTGATTGATGTGGGGAGAGCCCAGCCCATTGTGGGTGGTGCCATCCCTGGGATAGTGGTCCTGTGTTCTATAAGAACAAGCCAGTACACAGTATGCCTCCATGGCCTCTGTATCCATTCCTGCCTCCAGGTTCCTGCCCTGTTTGAGTTCCTGTCCTGACTTCCTTCAGTGATGAACAATGATATGGAACTATAAGCCAAATAAATCCTTTTCTCCCTAAGTTGCTTTTGGTCATGGTGTTTCATCACAGCAATGGTAAACCTAACTAGGATAGTCACCATGTCTTCTTGTTTTAGATTTCGTTAGTCATGTTTATACTGATCTTGGTGATGCCCAAATGGCTTGGTGAGTTTACCTCTGGCCCCTTTGGCAGTGGAGATAACCAAGCTATGTCTCATAGGGTGGAATGTAGAGTGCATTCCAAGGTGGCATCTTCCTTTTTTATCTTCATAATCACTACCTAGAAACATCATCTCTCATCTTGATGATGATGGTGCTGTGGAAAAACACATACTTAGAAAAACAAAACAAAACATGACACTCCTCACTTAAGTGGGTGACTGTTAGACCATCTGATGCAATTCTCAGGCTTGAGGCAACCACGGAGCTCCAAGTGACTCCCAGATGAGATGTGGATAGGTCAGTCATGTCAGAGACATACTTGGTAAGTGGATCACTGCCACTCACTCCTATGCTTGGGGTCATCACGGTGCCAGCACCTTTTTGAATTTCTGATGGGGATGCCTTTCTGTATGCTGTGAATATGTGTTGCTCTGATTGGTTGATAAATAAAATGCTGATTGGCCAGTAGCCAGGCAGGAAGTGTACGCAGGATAAGCAGACAAGGAGAATTCTGGGAAGAGGAAGACTGAGTCAGGAGACACCAGCCACCACCAAAGGAACAACATGCCAGCAGACCGGTAAAGCCACGGAACACGTGGCAAAACATAGATTAATAGAAATGGGTTAATTTAAGTGTAAGAGCTAGTCAGTAATAAGCCTGAGCTAATGGCCAAGCAGTTATAATTAATATAAGCCTCTGAGTAATTATTTTATAAGCAGCTGTGGGACCAGGGAGCCGGGCGGGACTGGACAAGACATTTCTCCTACAAATTTCTATGCTGTCAGTCATTTGTCTTTGATGGTTGACCATTATCTGCCATCTTGTGCAGNCTGATGTCATTCTCTTTGAACACTATGCTTCCCACCTGGTCTGGGAAGGTGGAGTCCCCAGTTCCAGCCTTTCCTGGAAGCCTGAAGCCTTCCTGAGTCCTGCATCACAAACTGTCTCTGGATAATATTTGCCTATGTAGGCATGTGATGGCTACAGACCAGATACCACCTCTTTCTTGCTCATTGCTACCTTCCAGGATCTAGTAAAGGACCTATGTGTGTTTGTTTGACAAAACAACTAGTCAGTAAGAGTCATAAGCAACATGGGAGGGAGCTGAATCCTGGAAAGATTACCAGTCACGCTAGGAAAGCAGCCGCCATCTTGTCTCTTNTCTGGAGCGTGGGTCCTACTCAGGTCTCAGAGTCTGGANATTAGATCCTCAGTTCTTCTAAGGGCTTGGGATTTTTCCCTGGGATGTGCAATTTCTTCTCTTTGGCCACCTACACTTTGGGTTTAGTTTGGGAAATGAAAGTCCTTGGAGTGAGGTCAATAGGCCTCTTTAACCACGCCCCCTCTCTTACCATACTCCTCTGATTCTGTAAATCAGCCCTTCATTATAGACACTCATTTCAATTAAGAATATATGAGGTTGAAAAAGTGTTATTTTCTCATGCAGCTCACTTGTGTATATGTATAATTCTTAGAACACATGTTTTTTTTCTTTCAAATTTAGCTTTTTATGTTATTTATATTAAGTACTCAAATAAGATCACATTTATGACACATTTTTATAGTGTCATAAAAACTGGGAGGGATAAGTAAGGGTAAAAAATATAACTGCTCTCAAATCTGTCCTGACTATACCCTTAATGTTTGAATGTGGGATGGTTGCAGGGTAACTGTGAAGTATCTGTTTTCAGGAAAAGATTATAGAAAAGAAACAACAGCCTTGGTGGCTCAGAGCCCATTTTGTTCTTGGGTTTGGTAGAATGATGACCCAGACCATTTCAACAGAGAAAGCCATTTGAGGAATAAGGCTGAATGACAAAGGGAAGCTCTAGAGACAGGGTGAAAACTGTCCTCACCATCACAAACAGGATCCACTAGGAATATCTGGCACAAATGACTCCTGCTTATGCTTTTAAAATTCAGCTGTGGGGGCTGATATGATGGCTCAGTGGTAAAAAGTGCTCATTATTCCTACAGAAGACCTGGGTTCAGTTCCCAGCCCTCACATGGAGGCTCACAACTTCCTGTAACTTCAGATCCTGGGGACCCAGAGTCCTCTTCTGCCATCCATTAGCACTGCACACACACATGCATATACACACATAGACACANACATACACATAAAATAAGTAAGTAATTAANTAAAACAAAACCTCTGAAGGNTGTTGTGACCTCAGTGTGTTTCCCCAAACCCATATGTTAAAATCTCAGCCTGAAACACCTTTTATTTTNNTCTACTTTCACCACTTAAGGACTCAGCATTTACTGCACCATCTTGGAGGCAGANGGCAGTTCTACTTGAATGCTAGGACCTTGATCTTGTACTTCATAAGAGGGGAAAACAGGTTTCTATAATTTATAAATGNTCCACCCTCAGGTATTCTCCTCTGGCTGAGACAGAGAAGCTTGGTTGAAAGAGTGCTTTCTTCTCTTTCTCTACAAGAAAAACACCNTAGTGTGCAAATGGCTGGGGGTGGTGTTAAAAATGTGATTATTTATTCATGTGTAGGTGTATATATGCGCGTGTGTGTGCAGGTACCCATGGAGGCTGTAAGAGGGTGTTAGATCCCCTAGGGCTGGAGTTACAGGTGATTGTGAACTGATTAAAAAAGTTGCTGAGAATCAACTCCAGTGCTCAGCACGAGCAGCAAGTGCTCTTAACCACTGAGCCATTGCTCCAGCCCCAGNGTTGAGTCTNATTGTCTNTTCTTCCTAGCACACATGTGTGTTTGTCCCATCAATGGTGCAAGCAAGCATATTATGGGCACAGTATCCACATGTGCATCCTTTGAAGACAGCCANCTTGCAAGTGATGCAGATTCAATCACCTGAGTCATTGATGGACCACAGATTGGGATATAACTGGACCACTTAGAATAGAGTTGGTGACTACAGCTCTCATAGCTTCTGCTTCCCGTGATCTAACTTCAAGTTCCTTGACTTATTTTGCCTGTATAAGGTGACTTCAATTAAATCTAAAAAATAGTCTGACATCATGCTGAATTTTTATGCTTGTTCTCCACAAATGAGCCCCATTTGAAATGCTGAGCAGCAGGGTATCCCTGAGAGGGGTGCTTTGTGTTTATTTGGTACCCGACCTTCTTTCTGGAGCAGCTGCAGTGAGAGAGCAACAAGAAGACTCTGCTGGCTTTTGTGAATGTGATC
>LZPO01107971.1:52395-63242 GCA_001675575.1 Neotoma lepida | reverse complement strand
CCTGGCATTCAGTTTCCTTCCCTTCTTACATAGCCCCAGTGCTGGTTCATTTAAATGTCAACTTGTCACAACCTAAATAACCTGAGAAGAGAAGGAATTGCTTAAATCCAATTGGTCTGTGGCTATGTCTGGGGGCTGTCTTAGTTAAGCTGATTGATGTCGAGCAGGCAGTGTCTCTGNAATAACTTCTCCCTGTTCTTGACTAGGTGTGTGTTACAGTGAGCTGCTTCCGGTTCCTGCCTTGACTTCTCTTCAATAATGAGTTACAACTCAGACTTGTAAGCTGAATAAACCTTCTCTCCCTAACTTGCTTTCTGCTCAGGTTTTTGGTGCTGTTGTTTGTGTTTGTCATGGCAACAGAATGAAACCAGGACAGCATCCAAGGAATTCTTATTTGGAGTCCGGGGCTTACAAGATCTCAACATTTGGAACTCTAAACTTTCGGGATTGTGAGTTTGGGGATCTGAGATTTCAGAGATTTNGATTCAACCTCCAGGATTGTGTCTTTTGGGACTGTGAGAAGTTCTGGGTTGAGGTCATTCCAAGCTACTATTCATAGTAGTGGAAATGTCTTGAATCTGTACCACCTGATGTGCCAGTCACTAGCTGGGTGTGCTGACTGGCATGGGAAATATGGATAGTACAATTGAGGAAATAAATTCATTTTTTTCAGAATGTTTGTCTATGTAGTGAAGGCTGGCCTTACACTCATGATCCTCCTGGCCCAGTCTCCTGAGTGCCAGCATTACAGGACCATGCCATGCTTTCAGCTAACATTTTAAATGTTCTTTTCATTACCTCATATTTAAGTCTAAGAAGACTAATGTGGCTAGTGGCTGGTATGTTTGGATAGTATTGAATTGTATGCAGTAATTTATTTCTTAGNGTTTATTTATTTGCTTGTTTGTTTATTGTGTGTATATGCATGTGTGTTTGCACACCCATGGATCCCAAAGGACAATCTGTGGGAGCTGATTCTCTCCTAGCTTGAGGGTCTCAGGGATCAAACTTAGGTTAGGTTCAGGCTTGGTGTCAATTGCCTTTACCTGCTGAACCATCTCATTGGCCCTATGTGCAGCAATCTCAAAGTTCACAGGTATTTTCTGGTGCTAATGACTTTTTTAACTGAAAAATTAGCCAAACTATAAACCAAACTGAAATTAGTGAAGAAATATTCATTTCATAGGAATGATTGTATCATGAAATTATGTGTTCCTCCTCTACATATCCCTTTGGGATGGATAATGGCTTCATAGATACTCATCGAAGGACTGCATGTATGTGAAACATACAAATATATGCACACCTCTGTGTGTAAGTTGGGGATGTGAGTCCCTCCCTTCCACTCTTCCTTTACTCAAAACATCTGAGGATCCAGCATATCCTGAGGTTTGGTCTCTTGCACTTCAGTAGCTTTTTAATGATGATGTAATATTCCATCAGCAAACACACCACAACTGATTTAATCTGGGCTCTACTGGTGGGTACCTGTGTTATTCGCAAATAGCACTATAGTAACCATCCACTCTCATCTTTGTATGTGCAATGCGACCGGTGTTTCCTCTGGGTGTAAATCGATTGAGAAAAGAAATCACAGAGACATCGGAATACAAGTCTTTTAGGGTTTAATAAGTTGTCTTCTTGAGTTTTTCTCATAAATAAACTAGAGTGAGTATAGTTTCCATAAAATGTATATTTGAGTTGATTACATTTTATCTATGTGTTTATTTGTGTGTGTGTGTGTGTGTGTGTGTTTGTGTGTGTGTGTGATGCAAGTGGAAGTCAAAAGACAACTTGTGAGAGTCAGTCCTCTCCTTCCATTATATAGGTTCCTGAGTTTGATCTCAGGTCATCAGGCATGGTAGCAAGTGCCCTTTCCCTGATGAGTCATCTCACTACCCCTCAACAAGTATCATTTTGACTGCACATATCATGAGAGAAACAGTTTTTGTTTGTTTGTCCCACCGAAAAACCCTTCATGCTCCTGGTTCCCAATGCACCCTGTATGCTTATGGTCCCCACAGTAGCAGGGGCTCAGCAGTCAGTGCTAATGACTGAATAGATGTCCTGGCTATATATGATGTGTGGAGATAGTCTGCTTGCTTCAGAAGGATCTGCTGAAGATGAAATGGATTGCTCTTGTCTTAAACAGNCAACTCTGTTGATAGTGCTGGCAATCAAGTAAGATTCAATTTCAATACTTCAGTCCTGTCCCTGGAGAGGACTCATTACTGCTGTGTCTTAAATCTAAATATGTCCTGCAGGTTCATGTGTGGAAGGTTTAGTCCCCAGATGATAGGTTTTTGTGATATTTTTAAAATTAATTTTTGAGACTTTTATACAAGGTATTTTGATCACAGTCACCCCACCATCANTCCTAANTCCTCCCAGACCAACTCCCACCTCCTTACCCTACAACTTTTTGTCCTTTTATTAATTTTTAAATAACCCACTGCATATAATTTGTGCTGTTCATTTACTCCTGAGAGTGGGATGGTATTTGACCTATCAGGAGTGACACATTTAAAGAAAACTCACTTTCTCTCCTCCAGAAGCGTCAGCTGTTCATGGCTCCTCAGTTAGGGGTTGGGGCTTGTGAACCACTCCCTTTCTTCCCAAGCTAGAATATGACTGGCTGGATCTTGTGGAAGTTTTTGTACAGCCAACCACAGCTGCTGTGAGTTCATGAGTGCTGNCACTCTCTCATGACCAGAAGATGCTGTGTCACTCATGCTCTCCCAAACTTCAGGCTCTTAACATTCCTTCTATCCCCTCTTCTTGTGACTGTTCCTGAGCCTTTTGGGGGAGGAGTGATGTAAATGCCCACTTGTGGCTGAGGACTCCACAGACACTTATTCTCTTCNCTTTGGTCAGTTGTGAGTTTCTGCATTAGCCACCATCCACACAAAGAAACCTCTATGATGAGGCCCGAGAGCTATAGTAATCTATGATANTGAACAGCTGATACTATGTCCATTTAGCAGAATAATGGTAGTATCTTCACCGGTGGGGCCAGTGAGTTTCCCAGCCATGTGTTCTTGGCCGGATTTACAGCACCAGGCATGTGTTTCTACCTGTGGAACAGACCTTGAATCCAATTAAAAAGAGGTTGATTACTCCCATAACATTCATGCCACTATCGCACCCATAGGCATGTCTTGCCATGTCTGTCATTATTGTAGTTCACAGGGCTCACAGTTGAGGAAGACTGTTGATAACTTTTTCTTCCAGCAGCCTGCATAGCATCTTCTAGTCATGTAAAAAGCTAACCAGCAGGGACTATTCCTATAATAGTAATAACAAAGATTTTAAGATATCTTACAAATATCTAGAGCTTTCCCTTAAAAATTACATTGTGATAAAATTGCATAGGCATTGATGCAATGATGTCACTACTGTGTTCTGTTCCCACCTCAAGTGCCTTCTTGGAGGTGCTCTGGCTACTCTAATATGACTCTTGTAAGATGGCAATCAGATCCTGTGGGCAAGATAAGAACGTGGACTTTAGACCTGGCCTTGTACTCTCCTGTCAGCACTCCATGTATTCATTCCCTGTCATTTATCTATTATTTCTCAATACCCCTTCCCTCCTATTCTCTGAATCAACTTCATCACTGAAGGTCATTTCCAGTTAGAGTTAAGTTCAGGAAGCAGGACCTTTTCCTATAATCATGTGCTCTGCCTTTGAGTGCTGTTTCTGATCCATATTCTCTAGAATAGTCTACCACCTGAATTGCTTGCTCTTATTATTTTTGTCATTTAAATATTAAATTAAATATTTAAATATTAAACATGCCATTTAAATAATGTCAATTAAATGTTTGGTTATTTAAAAATATTCATTCGTTTATTGTGGTACAGAGAATTGAACCCAGAGCCTTGTGTATGCTAGGCAGGCAGTCTACCACTGAGTTACATTGCCAACCTTCGCTTAGTTTTTAAATGAAGCACTTTGTTTTTAATGTCTGAAATGAGTATGGGTNCAATTTTATCTTATCTCCAACTAACATGACTTTTCAAAACTCCTTAAACTGAACTAGTGTGACTTAAAAGGAAGTCCTAGGACAATTATCTTCCTTTTTTCCTGCCAACCTTTGTATCATGCAGTCCTTCCCATCTTTCCTAGATCTCCTTGTGTGACTGTTCACCCTCTCCTCTGCCCTTTTATTCTCACCTCAAGCAGTAAAACTTTACCAACCACAGCTATGACAGAACTGTGCCAGTAGTAACCGTTCTTGTACCTGTGTTTGCTGGCTGCTTGCTGGATATTCACAGACATTTCTCCAGATGGGTTTTAAGTCACTCACACATTCCAGTGACTCTGCGGCACATCCTCTGGGGTCAGCAGCTAAGCTCTCTGTGTAGGTCTGCTGCATACTGGGGTCTGATTGCACAGTCTTGGTTATATTTGCTATGGCCAAGGCCCATGGCACACCTCTCAGGAACACAGGCCTCTCACTCACCCCTCTGAGTGCTTTGACATCCCAATTCCTCTCTGTCTAGAAGTGATGGTAACCCTGTAGGTGTTCCTGTCTCACCCTCCTCTACTAGCTACTTTTCTATTGCTGTGATAAAATACGCTGACAAAAGCAACTTAAGGAATACAGGCTTACTTTAACTTATAGTGTCCATCATGGTGAGGAAGACAAGGCACCAGGCAGGGAAAGCATGGTAGTAGGACCAGGAAATTGGCTGATCACATTCCCATCCCCATCATCAAGCAGGGAGCAGGAGGAGAGAGAGGGAGAATAGATAGATGATAGATTGATAGAGACAGACTGACAGATACAAACACACATGTACACACATGCATACACACACATACAGAGAGCAAGAGCAGGAACAAGAAGTAGGATGAAGCTACAAACCCTCAAAGCCTATCCCCAGTGGCATGTGTCCCCCAGCAAAGCTCTGTCTCCTGAAGTTTACCTAACACCCCCAAACAGCACCACCGACTGGAGACCAAGCGCTCACATCTGTGAGCTTATGGAAGATGTTTCTCATTCAACCCACCACACCTCCTCTGCCATGTTTGACAAAGTGTACATGAAACCATACAGCCCAGTTGGGGCTGGAGATTCAGGAGCCTCTGATCCCTGGACTCCTTCCTCATTCTTCTGCCCCAAGTCCACCCTAGATCCTCCCCAGATGTTGAGAGTCCAGAACTAAAGACTTGATTTCCTCTTCCCATTTGGACCTGGGAGGCCAATGGGGAAATAGTTCTATTAAGGAGTCTCCCTGGAGAGGGTTCTGAGCATGAAAATGGAAACCATGGAAAGTGTGTTTAGTGGTGGGTATTTGTTAGGAAGGCCTTGATCTTGGGTGATAGTGGTATGTTGACCCATGGATGACTTTATGGAAGAGGGGTGAAGTTGCTGGGTATTTTGGAGAATCATCCAAGGAGCCAGTGTCCACTAGAAGGCAGAAGTATGATTGGTGTACTACTGGCTAGGGGTAAGGAGTACTGCAGGATCTACTGCCATGGTGAGGACTTTGGACATGATGCTTCATGACACTGAAAGGTATTGCAGAATTTCTGACCAGATCATGGTGTGAGGCTGGAAGAGGGGAAGACACTGAGACATGATGCCCCAGTATCTTCTGGAGGTACTTCTGTCCATACAGATGTCCTCCATGGGCCCATAGCTCATCTTGGCATCCCCCTATGTCTTCCTTGTTTGCCTCTTCCACTTGCAGAAAAATCAGGCACCACTTGGATATGAGCTCTGTGCCAGGATATGAGCCGAGATCCACCCTTCACTGTCTGGGTATTGGCCCATGTGGTTCTGGACCTATCTTAGCCTAGGATTCCTCATCTAGGGGTTGGAAGGGCAGTGCTAGTACCCATCTCATTGAGAAGAAGGGAGTGTAGTGAGCACACAAAGAAGTTGCTTCTGAGCTAGACAAGCCACCTCCAGACAGCTGTCCACGTAGCACCAAAAGGTCCCCATTGAAAAAGACAGACTATTTGACACAGCTCAAGTACTCCCAGTGTCAGAGGATACAAGTGTGTCTATCCTAGCACTGCTATGTCACTGGTCCCCGTTGTCACTTGCTGCATTTGGCCAAAATTTCCTAGAGGTGTCTGTATGTCCTATGTTCCCTCAGACACTGNGCACCTAGAAGAAAACAGGATACAACTCTGATTAACTCCCTGCTCACCNTACATCAGTGATGAAGTCCTGTTTCTCCTTGCTGGAGCTCTGCTCTTTGCAGCCTCTCTCTCACTCTTGCTCTTTCTCATTCTCTTTCTCTTTTGCCTGTTTGCTCTCTTACTCTCTGCTTAGCTCTTCAGGAAGGTACTCTTATCTGTGTTCAGAATCTAAAGCCAATAGGAGCATCCTAGAGCCAAACTGCATGCCTGTTCCCAACACACACACACACACACACACACACACACACACACACACACACACACCTCTCTTATACACATCTAGATGTGTATAAGAGACAGCACACACCCCATACACACAGACAATGCATAAAAATACCTAGAAATACATCCATATAGATGCAACACACAAACACTGTGAAACTTACAATTTCACTGTGACAAAATATCATGACCGAAAGCAAAATGCAAGGGAAAGGGNTTCTGCTTACAGTTCCACATCATAGTCTATCATCAAAGGAAGTCAGGACAGGAACTCAAACAGGAACCTGGAGGCAGGAACTGAAGCATGGACCATGGAGGAGTGCTGTTTATTGGCTTGATCTTCATNGCTTGTTCAGCCTGTCTTCTTATAGTATCCAGGACTACCTGTCCAAGGTGACATCACCCACAGTGAGTTGGTCCCTCCCCCACCAATCATCAGTCAAGAAAATGNACCACAGGCTTGCCCACAGGTCAGTCTGGTGGGGATATTTTATCAGTTGAAGTTCCCTATTCCAAAATGACTCTAGCCCATGCCACGTTGACATAAAACTAGCCAGCACAGACACAAAACCACCCCCAGTACTTAAATATGTTATATGCTCATGAAAACACATTACACAGAAATATACAGTCCACAGATACATAGATATGCACAGACACAGAAATACTCAAGCATTACTCCCAAACACACACACACACACATGCATACACACTTAGCTGAATTGATGTGTTAGTTTTTAATGATATAGCCCATTTCAGGAAATTGCAATTATTATTTGAATTCTTCATTCAAGGAGAATTAAAGAGACTGTATTGGCCATCTTCTTGAATTCTTTACAAGGAATTGAAGTTGTAGGAAGTGCCAACCCTGTATGTACTGATGAATTACATGTACATGTAACCTTATGTAGCCCAAATTCGGATGGAGAACAGTCCAGACAGCCCAGAGGCTGCCTCNCCCCCTTCCCAGACTGTCCTATGCACCTTGGAGATCCCAGGAACCACTATGTTGGCTGTGGTTAGCAGACCTGTCCCATGTTCCTGTTTAGGACCTTGTCAGGTCACGGGAGGAAGGAATAGGAAGGTTACTGCATACATCCTTGGCTGTCTCTGAATTTGCAGCTGAGACTGGAGGGTGACAGTGCCTGGATTTGGCTTAAGATGAAAACCCCCTTCAGACAAGTCTTTGTCTTGTCGCATGCTCACTCTAGGTGCAGTCGAGACAGCATTGTGGCTGTGTAGTTAGTTTTCTGTCATCATCACCAGAGCAGTTCCNATGTCCCCTTTAGTCACCTCAGCAGTCATCTGAGATGAGAAGATCAGGCACTGTGACCCCATGTTCTATGACCGGAAACTGAAGATGAGGGATGAAGTCTAAACTCCTACTTTAAACCTGGAGTATATCTGCTTGGAGGTGACTTCTGCTATTGTTACTTGTTGGTTTGTTATTTTGAGGCAAAGTCTCACTTTGTAGTCCAGGCTACCCCTAAACTCACCATCCCTCTGCCTTAGCCTTCCAAACCCTGAGATCACAGGTTGTGTCCTCAGGGCTGGTTTATGAGACACTCAGTGTGAATGANGGCTGGTGGAAGTCTTCATGCAAGTTTCAGAACATCTTCCCAGGNCTCTTGACTCCTGCTTTAAGGCATCCCGTCTTTTGAGTTAAANTGTGTTCCTCTATTGTCCATCAGTAGATAAAATCCTTCACAGTGCCTTGCAACATGGCCTTATTTGATAGTGGGGTCATCACAGGTTGTAGATGTAACNAGCTTAGATGGAGCTCTCCCACTATGCAATAAAATACTCTGCCCAAGAGCAACTTAGGAGAGGAAGGGGGGTATTTTAGCTTATACTTCCAGATCAGTTCATCATTGAGGAAATTCAGGGCAGGAACTTGAAGGCACAAATCATGGAGGAACACAGCTTGCTGGTTTGCTCACAGGCTCAAGCCTACTCAGCTTTCTTATACAACCCAGGACCAACTGCCTAAGGATGGTGCTGCCCACAGTGGACTATTAATAATCAAGGTATCTCTATCAGACATGTCTATATAGCAATCTGATAGGAAATTCCTCAATAATGTTTCTCAGATGACTCTAAGCTATGTCAAGTTTACAAATAAAACTAACTAGGACAGAGTTCATGCTGTAGTAGGATGAGTCCTTAGTTTCCTAGGAGGCTGTCCTTATGAGTAGAGAAGACACCCAAGGACACACACCCAGAGACAAGGCTGTGGAAGCTGTAGGTTAAGATGGCAGTGATAAAGCCCCAAGCCCATGAATGCCAATGTTACCAGCCACCACTAGAAGCCAGGAAAAATTCTCCCTTATAAGTCACAGGAGGCTAACCCTGCCTATACTTTGATTGTGGACTTTCATCCCCCATAATTATAATACAGTGTGTTTCTGTTGTCTTGCATCACCTGGTTTGTAGTCCTTGTCTTTAAGAGCCCTGGGAAATGTATAGAGGTCCCAATCAGTTAACTACTTACTGTCTTGACCAGAGCTAACTACATAGGTCTGACAATGAGGCCTGTCTCCATAAGACTTCTGCTTCAAATGCCCTCAGTCCTTCTAGGGTCCAGCCCGGCTCTTCCAGGGGCCACACCAGTCCTTTCTAAGAACATGGCTTTTGTTGACCCTTCAAGGAAAACAGGAAGAGTAGATACTGCTCCTTGGATNATGCACACCCCCAACTCCATATACCTGCTTCTTACCTAACACAGCTCCAGTGGGCACAGAGCCAGCTCCTTTGACTTAGTGTGTGTTTGTCCTGCTATGCGAAGGACCAATTTAACATTAGGCAGGCAGTCTATCCATATGGGATGGTTTCAGGCAGAGGTTGATCAGGTCTCATTGTGAGGGTTAGAAAAGAAAGAACTTCATGAGACCTGGTATCTTATGATGATGGATTTAACTGTTTTCAAATCCTTGGGGCTCATGGCCCCTTTCTTGATTCAGTTTTTCATGTGGAATNCTACTAGACCTGGAGGTCTCCATGACAGTGCTATGTCCTCCAAATACTTCTTGGCAAGGGGATCTGAAGTCTTGAATTTCCAGTGTTTGTGTGCACATCCTGTAGGGTGGGCTCCCTGATCCACCTACACTAGCCCATACCACTCCATGGATGCTTATTACATTCCTGAGATTGTGACCAAAATAGCTGATACACGCAACTTAAGTGGTGGTGGTGGTGGTAGTGGGGCTATTTTGGTTCACAGTTTCAGAGGGCTCAGCTCACAGTTGCTTGGCACTGCATGTTTGGGCAGAATATTGCAGTATCAGGAGCATGTGACAGAGGACATTGTTCAAACATGGACTCGAAGTAGGAAGAAGGCATATAAAAAATTAGTGTAAAATATAACCTCTAAGACATGCCTCCACATCAACCTACTTCTCTTCACCACTTCTGAAGGCCATTATTATAGATGGATGCATTGATTAGGTCATGACTCTCAGTGTCAAATGATACCTGGAAAGGCTTGCAATCAGTCCCAGAGATGCCTTACTAAACTCTTAAGCAATTCCTCATCCAATCAAGCTAACAAACAAATTAACCATCACAGTGCCTGTATGAGCAAGGCCTTGGGGATGTATTGCTGACCAGGAGTGAGTCTGGATCTCATGAGGCTCACAGTTAAGGGGGCTTAAAAGATACTCATTTCTGTGTTGAAGCTTCTTTTTTTTTTTGTTTTTGTTTTTTTGTTTTTTTGTTTTTCGAGACAGGGTTTCTCTGTGTAGCTTTGCGCCGCCTTTCCCGGAACTCACTTGGTAGCCCAGGCTGGCCTCGAACTCACTGAAATCCGTCTGCCTCTGCCTTCCGAGTGCTGGGATTAAAGGTGTGCGCCACCACCGCCCGGCTCGAAGCTTCTTTTGAATGTAGCTGAAAGAAGAGTTTGGTGCATAGGTCTCTAATCCAAGCCCATCAAGATGCATTTGAAAACAGACCACAGAGGGTTGGACCCAGTGCCCTGCATGATATCTCACCACCCTCCACACTCTGAGGGTCTTGAGAGCTTTGCTCAGAAGACAGAGTGCTCTGCATTGGCCAAACTGAACTTCCTAATGACAGTGTCCTTGGACACCTGTTTTCTAAGTCAATGAGGCCTTGTTTTCTGAGCCATCCCCATAAGCTTCTCTTTGGGAAGGCTCTGTGCTGCCTGTCTATGAAGGCTAATCTCAATTGTTATCTAAGAAATGGGCCTCTGGGTGTGCTATAGGAGTCATCTTGATTAGGCTAATGGAGGTGGGAAGAAAGAGTACTGTGGGTGGCATCATTCCCTAGGCTATGATCCCAGATTATATAAAGAAGAGGAATTGAGCTAAGTGCATGTACTTATCACTTCCTACTTCTTGAATGTGAATATAGTGTAATCAGTTGCCTCAAGCTCTTGCCACTGACTTCCCTGCAATGATGGGCTGTGTCCCTGAATTGTAAGCTGATAAACCTTCCTTCCCTTGAGTTGCTTTTG
>LZPO01107971.1:28382-43726 GCA_001675575.1 Neotoma lepida | reverse complement strand
TGCAGCTGAATAGGTGTATGATGATATAAGAGGAAAGAGGCGACTCAGGGAGACAGAGTGACAGGGATTGATGAATCTTGCCTACATCCCTATTTAAGATATTTTTTTTTC
The DNA here is from genome assembly GCA_001675575.1 of Neotoma lepida. Taxonomy (NCBI): domain Eukaryota; kingdom Metazoa; phylum Chordata; class Mammalia; order Rodentia; family Cricetidae; genus Neotoma; species Neotoma lepida. The sequence continues at coordinate 43,615 of LZPO01107971.1, read as the reverse complement.
TTCAGAAGACAGTGAGTAAGATTTAAGAGTGAGCAAGCAGTCCTATTTATAGAAAGACAGTTTGAAATGCAGGGGCAAAGAACCTGAAAGAATGGAATAGAAACCGCGAGGGATTGTCTCCACTCTAAACATGGGCTTTCCCCATGTTCCTGGTACTGTACTGAACNTTGTAGTAGAGATAAAGCAAACCATCCTTGTGGAAATAGTGAGAAATTGTGCCTGACTCTACAGAATATTCTGGAAGTTCAATCAGTGTTAAGTCCTCCCTCAGCTTGGGAAGAGACTCTAGTGAGTCTGAACAGGAGCCTGGAAGCTCAGGGAGAACATTGTCTCTGCGGCACTGCCACTAATATTTATTCCGCAATAAGCACGGCCTCCCCTAGAGACTCCACAGTGGAACACCAGGGGAATGGAATCAGCATGTACTTCCAGAGAACAGCAATTACAAAGTGAGAAAGAAAGGCTTACACTGAGGATCTCATGATTGTCACAGGGTCCTCCTTGCTAACCTGTTATTAAATTCTGGAGATTTAAATTGAGATACACACACTTCTAATTGGTCAGACCTGATGGGGCAGGAGATACAGCCACAGGCTGTGTGATTGACATAAGTGTTATTGAACAAGGGAAAAGGAACACACCTTCTCTCAGATACAACAGTCTTCCTTTTATTTTATATTCCATGTATCATAACAGCATAGTCATTTTCCCTTGTGTGCCTGGCTTATTTCACTTAGCAGACTGTCTTCCAAGTCCTTTAAACACGTCCAAGTTAAAACATATTTTAAAAAACAAAAAAAATGGGGTTGTATAGATGGTTGCCAATAAAACCCTCACCTTGCAAGCATGAGGACCTGAGTTCACCCTCACACCCATGCAAATGCTAGGTGCCGGGATGCATGCTTGTGATTCTAGTGCCAGGGAGACAGAGACAGGAAGATTGTTGAGGTTTACTGGCCAGAGAGTTTACCTTAATTGGTGAGCTCCATGTTCAAAGGAGGTGGATTCATTCCCATGGATGATGTCTAAGGTTTTCCTCTGGCCTCCACAGACACATGCACACATTCACACAGCCATATGCATACCCCCCTCACACACACTAAAAGAGAGAACAGAATGCTCTTTCTACCTAAGATGGTATATGGTCCTCATTCTGGCTTTACTATCTCCTCCCATGGTACTTTTTTTCTGTTCAGAGTCTAGACATTGAACATGTGCAGGAATTTTGTACTAGTGTCACATCTGTCCTTCCCACATCAATGTGTGGATCACTGGCCTTTGATTGTAGGGAGATCCATGGTAACCTGGTAACTTTNTAGAGGCTATTCTTCCTAGACTGTGAAGAGCCCACATTAGAGAAGCAGAAGCAGAGTGATCCTTGATTTTGACTCCNGCCACCCTTGACTCTTTTAACATTAATGGAGAAACAGAAAACAACATTTAGCCTGGTTTTGTGCAGAGTGTAAGCTATTCATTTGCATTCCTTGCAATTTAATCAGAGCCATTGGTTCTTCTAGGTCTCTGAACTCTGCCGTATTGGATGCTGCTGCAAAGCAACAACATTGTGCTGTCACTCCCAATGATCACTCCTGGGGTCACCATGATGGTCAGATTTAAAATGAGGTTGCACCCAGTGTGATGAGTCACAACCAGTGAGGTGGACTTATTTAGTGGTGGAGACTTGTGTCCTTGATTCCTGCTTGTGTTGAGTGAAACACTGATTCTTCTCAGGGACTCCGTGTGGACTGTGGGGCTATGGGTAAATGCCTATGATTTTATTCTAATACAAAGGCAGGTACAGATGGAGGTGAGAGGGGCACTTCTCTGCACAGATCCTATTCCTCTTGCAGTATTGTGGAGACTTCACATTAAGTAAACATATTTCTCCTGAGGAAACTTCACATTCATTTCTTCTCTCCACAGCCACCCTGCTGTGGTGTGAGTTGATCTGGGATTCCCCTAGGATGCTGAAAACCCCAAATCCCAGGCTTCTTAATTACAGTGTTTATTTCTTAATATCAGCTGCAGAGCATTTTTTAATAAGATGCATAGAAGCTGGGGTACAAATAACAATGCTATGTTATATGACTTGTGAGAATTCAGGAAGGAACTAGAGACCCAACAACTGGCAATGCTAGTAAAGTGGCCAGCTGTGTAACATTCAGAAGATGCTATGGCTACCATCCATCCTCCTCCTCCAGGTCTTATCTCTTACTGGGTCCACTCCTGTAAATGGTGGTCACTTAATTTATCTATTTCTTGGCTAATGAAAAGGAAATGCCTAAAATGTGGGTGCTGGTTAGTTTTNATTGTCAACTTCACACAATCTAGAATAATGCATAAGAGAGTCTTAATGAGGATTGTTTAGATTAGAGTGGCCTGTGGGCATGTCTATGGGAGATTGTCTTGATTATGTTAATTAATGTGGGGATTCTGAGCCCTGTGTGAAGACTACCATTCCCATATTTGGGTCTTAGACTGANAATTGAGAAAGTGAGCTGAGCAGTAAGCATACATGCCCTCTTTGCTCTGGACTGTGGATGTGAGTAGCGGCCTCATGTCTCTGCCATGATCTCTCGCAATGATGCACTGTAACCTGGAATTGTAAGCTGAATGAAACTCCTCTCTTTTTTTAAACAGATTTATTTTTATTTTATGTGTATGAGCATTTGCCTGAATGTATGCATGTATACCANATGCATGTCCAGTATCAACAGAAACCAGAAGTTGATGGTCAGATTTCCTGCAAGNGGAGCTATCCACAGTTGTGAGCTGCCTTGTGGGTGCTAGGAACTAAAGTNGGTCCTCTGCAAGAGCAGCCAGTGCTGTTAACCATTGAGTCATCTCTCCAGCCCCGACTCTTTCTCTCTTAAGGTTGCTATTGTAAGGATATTTAATCACAGCAATAGGAAGTGAAACCAGGGTGCCATCGCCAGTTCCAGCAACGAAAGTCATTCATCTAGGTCTTTGTCTAGTGGAAGAAAAGTACAGAAGACACAAAGTGCTTTCAAAGGGCTGGGACTCTCTTTCCACCAGGTGCTTAAATTGGCAGTCTGTCTAGCAGGACAGGAGATCTTGAGCGATATGGGAAATTACACAAATGCATGTATGTTAGGACTGACCAAGACNAATATTTTCTAACTCTGCTGGCTACTGTTTAGAAGAGGCTTGATTGGAAATTCATGGAATAATCTGGGGAGAAAAAATCGACCTAGAGGTGATCTTGGTATTGGTTTTGGGTACTTAGCTTTGCTTGGGGTTTACTTCATTTGTTCATTGCTCTGGTATTTCACAGCAGAGCTGCAACCTCATTGGTATGCACAGTCACAAGAAACCCACATCCATCCCTTCCACCCCAAACACCTCTGTCATTCCCTCTCCAAGGGTGGAAGGNTTAGACTAGAATATTTTATAGGTTTCAGTAGTGTAAGATGCTCAGAGATGATAGAAGTAGAGGTTAAGGGAATAACAGAGCAATGGAGGAAGAGACTAATACATTAGTCCCATAGCTGCAAACCCCTCTCTTCCCATTGCCAGATCACAGGACCATGGAAGTGGAGGAGACAACAGTTGTGGATACTGGGCACTTTGAGCTGGATTTTAGCGAAAGTCCCATTCTCTCAGGATGGTGGCTCTCAGTGCCTNGGTAGGTAGGCCAGGGAAAGGGGAGAAGACAGNAGGTTTCCTATGGGATTTTCCAGGTTTTGAGCCTTCCTTGGAAATCTTGGTGTTGGCAGCCTGAGGTGGGCTGTATGTTGGAGAGACCCCTCAGTGTGTCTGCTTTTGCTTAGTACGTTGTCATTTTTTCTTCACCGCCCTCCCACACCACCCCAGGGCNTCTCAAATTACAGATGGTATAGTTTCATATATAGTGGTCAAGTTCCTTCCCTAGAAAGTCTGATTCTGTCATCTAGAGAATGTATGTGTGCCTTTGGATGTTTTTATCTATGTGGTCCACTGCGCACCTTTGCAAAAATATGNACTAAGGGAGGGACTTCCTGGTCTCTATTATCTATTTTTGATCTATCTATAATCTATTATCTATCTTTCTAGCTATCTATTATTCATCTTTATATCATTGTCTATCATCTAGCTTTTACCTATCAATCATCTATCTATCATATATCTACCTATTTTCTGTCTGTTTTTCATCTGTCTTCTAATGCCTGTTATCATCTATCCATCTGACATTTATCTTTTTGTCATTTTCTACCATTTATCTACCATCTATCTATTATCTATCAATCATCTTTCTATTATCTATCAGCCATCTTTCTGCCTGCCTGTCATCTACTTATTCATCTATAATCCAGCTTTATGTCTGTTATCTATCATCTCTGTATCTCTGTATCTATCTATCTCTGTATCTATCATCTATATATATCTATCTGTCTGTCCGTCTGTCTGACTGTCTATCATCATCATCTATCATCTACTTATTATCTATCTATCAATCATCCATCTATCTATCCACCTATTTGCCATCTCTCTACCTGGCCCTTATTATTGATTTACCAATCCCTCTGATCTGTGCCATTCTTTCTTTGGTATATTTGTTGCTTTGTTTAATTGCAGGCAGAAGCTTTGCTGATGGACTTGACCCTGCTGTATTTCTTCCCCTGACTCCTTTTTTATTAGCATCTGGAAGCCTAGCAGAGACGCCCCTTGTAGCCTGAAGATAGCCACATTTCTCGAGGCAAGAGATTGGCAGTAGGCAGCCCTTTAGGTTGCAATATTGAACAACCTAGACAATGAGCCAGATTGGAATGAGACCAGTCAGGGGGATGGATTTACTTGTAGTTAGAGATGCTGCTTCTAGGCTTCCCTGGGAATATTGCACATGTCTGCAGTCCAGTGTCTGTGCACAAGCTCATATCAAATCCAGATAGCAGGGGCTTGGGATCATTTTTGCTATTGAGTTTTCTTGGTGTCTACTCTCCTCTTATAAACAANTGACCAAGTTAACTGTGTCTACTGTCCAATGCATGCACTATCCACTATGTTGTCAGAAAAGAGAAAATAGCACATGAGGGAACTCCTGCCATTTACTGTATACCTTTCCACACATATGATAAAATTGAGGACATTGATTAGTGGTGGAATTATCTTTCCCAAATACGGTGTCCTTGATTTTTTAACTAAAATAGCCTTGAATGTGTGCTGGAGAAAGGCCTAAATTCAGAACCTTTAAAAATACCTTTTTTTTGTCCTAAGATCTTATTTTAGATAATATTAAAAATAACCTTGCCCTTCTTGGCATCTTAAAGAGTTCTATGTTCTAATCCGTTGGCCATTTTATTGTGAGTCACTGCAGAAATGACCCTTTAGGGCAGCTGCTGTCAGCTGGAGCTTCAGAGAACTGGACAAAAGGCTTTGCAGGCCGAAGGCTTGCCATTTTTGCTTACTCATCACTGTGATAGTCAGACCAATGCCTGCTTCTTTGCAACAATAGGCTCCTGAACATCTGTGTCTTTAAATTTTTTTTTAAAGAAAGAAGATTATGTTCAGGAGTCTAGAGCTCTGAGGGAATTCGTGGGAGATGATGCCAGTTTAAAATAGCAGCAGGTCCTCTCCAATTGGGAGCTTTGAAGCTGGCATGTCGTAGCACACATTGTTCTCTTTGGAAGTTCCTAGTGGAGTGGGTCAGCCTTTCTCATCTCTCCTTCACAGAAAGGGCATAAATATTTCCATCACCAGCCTTCATAACCTGTGAGAGACCCAGGAGTAATTGTAAATAGGGAACCACTTTTTTTTTGATAGACTATAAGAATGAGATACNGTATGACTCAGATTAGAACAAATCACCTCAACCCATGGAAAATGCTTCTTATATAGTTTCCTGAGAGTCCAGTGGTTTTTGCTGGGGTTTCCAACACCTTTCAGTATGTCTTTTCTCACTTGCTGGGGTCCTACTGCAGTCTGAGAGCAATGTGTCACGATCCTTCAGCCTATGTACTCCACTCGGCTGCCCCTAGAAGACTGCTCTGCCTCCNTCTGCAAGCAGGCAAGGGGAACTGGCATTGAATGATTTATTTTTTTCTGAATCATAGGGCATGGATATCTCATTATTATGGTGCTTCAGAAAGAGTCACGAGATATAAAGTGGACTTCATAAAGCCAGGTGATTCTTATTCTGGGTTCCTTGGTTTGGGGCATGTGTCAGTAAGGACACNCAGCACCCATTCTCANAAAACTGGTTATTTCAAGGGACATATGCTCTTGATGTTCTCATTTTTAGTTTAATCCCAAGGTTTCCTCTGATGGCAGTTTTGTAGCCACAGGGATATTGGACAATGCTTGATTGTCACAGGTCTGGGATGGGCACTGGAGGTTGGTACTTGAATGGAAGGGTTGAAACCAGAGATACTGCTCAGCATCCCATGATATTCAGGATGGCCCTCAGAACAAAGAATGATCTTGTCCAGATTATTATTAGCACTGAGGCCCTGCATGTTAGCTTAGAGCCCTGCTACACATAACATAGTTATTCATTTAATGTGAGGCAGCATCTCATNTATCCCAGGTTGGCTTGGAATTCACAGTGTAGTTGAGGATGATCTTGAGCTTCTGGCCCTCCTGCCATCACCTCCTGAGTTCTGGGATCCCAGGTATATTCTCTATGCCTGGTTCATCCTTAGGCCTCAGTTTTGTGTCACGACTGTGAGTTCTAGAATAATCTTGGAAGAAGAAGGGAAGATATTCTCAGTCAAATCTCAGTTATATTTTCTCAGCTACTGAAATCGATAGCTCTTGGGGCTTGTATCCATTACCCATTGATTATGTTTTTTTCATAATTAAAAAAAATAAACCAAATCCATGTTCCCTTTTACATCATTAAGGACAGCAATCCTGGAGGTATGCCTGGGTTCTGCCAGACATTTTTTTTCCCTCAAGTGATTATGCTAATTTGTGTTTGATCAGATGATTAAATTACAATGTGATTAACCCTGTGTGCTAACCACTNAGAATGCATTTTCCTTCATCTGGCTGCCTTGTGTCTAGAGTGCCCAGTTCTGCCTGTTTGATGGAGGCCTGCTCTTGCTGCGGACTTGGATTTGTGTTATCAAAGTGCTCTGAGTCTTGTTACCCAGTAATTAGGATGGGATATTAATGTCATCTGTTGCTCAGGCAGAGGCCAGAGTGGAGAAAGCCTCTAGACACAAGTAAACCCTAGATGGAAATCATTAATTACTTGGANACATTCAGTGTGGAATGTGCTGGAAATGAGAGCAACCGTACTCAGTGGGAGCTGCATGGGCCCGAAGGTGCGTTCAGTCACTTTCCCTTTGATNGTGCTATTTCCTGGCGTTTGCCTGTGTCTATGGTGGCCCTGAGAGTGGTGTTCTTTGATAAACCCTGTCATTTGGCTCTGCTTTTGTAACAATACAGCTTAAGGTGCTGGTGCCCTTACTAAGTTCATGTATTGGGTTTGTTTTTCCATGCTGAGTATTTCAGTTGGGTGAGAGGGTACTAAAGTTTGTGAAGGTAAAATATATAAGAAAATGGGAGATGCTTAGGAGATAGAGTGAGGGAACTGGTGGCCAGAAGTTTCAGTTCCTTGTGTAGTTTGAGGAGTTTTGTATTTTTCTTCATACCCCAGTACTCTCCACTGCCCCCTGCTTGATGTGAGTATTGAGAAGCAGTCTGGTTACCATGAATGCATTTGGAATACCAAGAGGTTTTTAACTTTTTCTGTCAAAGTGTTCACGTGCTTTAGTCTGGCTGGCACTTATGCTATCTTTTGTTTCAGAGTAGGCAGCACAGGATACTGCCTATCCTTGGGATTGCTTACATAATTGTGAGAACCACTGGGCTACCAGAATCAATGATCTGATGAAAGTGCAGGTAGAAAATGTCAGTGTAGNGCTGGAGAGGTGGCTTGGTCAGTAATCACTTGCCTTTCTATGCAAGCTTGAGGATTTGAGTTCAGATCCTTAGCAGACATATTTNAAAAAAAAGGCAGTTGTGTCAGGGTACATCTATAACCCCAGAACTGGGGACTCAGAGACANGTAGAGCTCACTGGCCAGACAGCTGGTTGAATTGTGAGTTNTAGGCTCAGTGAGAGACCCTGCCTTAGAAAATAAGGTGGAGAGTGATAGGGGAAGTCACCGACATTAACCATTAAGCTCTGGCCTCTATACACAANACACCCATGCACAGCCATGCACACACACACAGGAAAATGTTTACATAAGCACCACATATGTGTCTCATTCAGAGACATTCAAGTCTCTTATCTTTGTTTGAAGAAAGATGTCTTGTAACTCTTCTCTTCCTCCCAACATGAAAGGATGAAAGTACAAGCAGCCTCAGGTGTAGGTGCTTCAGTGACCATGTGACATNAGCCGTGTCTGGTCCCTATAATGGTGATGGTGACAGTTGCCCATAGCNGAAGTTTGCTGTCCATCACCAGAATTGAGGTTCCACTTTAAGGGTTTATCCAGAGTGTTTCCTACAGTGCCCAAAGCTGGGAGGTAGGCGCTGCCATTAAACAGTAAAGTAGGTGGCATTAAATAGGGGCTGACTATAGCATGGTTGGTAAACAGCAGAGTGAGGGTCCTACCTCCTGGCATCTTCACTGTGTCTTCTACATCAGTTTCACAGAGGCTAAAGCCGGATGTATGTCATTAGATTCGATTCCAGTCCCAGGCCAGTCATCAGTAGTTCCAGGGAGGCATTTAGAGCCCACATGATATGGTATAGTAGTATGACTTTTACTTTCTTCACAACAAATTTGCTTGACTCTTGAATCAAGCCACTTTGATTCCTTTGCAGCTTTTATACTGCAGATGGCTATGTGAAATTTGCTTTCAAGCTGAGCAATTAAGAGTCATGTTGAGCAAGTGAGATATTGACTTTGAACTCATTATAAACATATGGGAAATTAATTTATTTTTTTCCTTGTCACCACCTTGTTTAAGTTAGGTAACTAAGGGGTAGGCTAATGGACTTCTATCCAAGCTGCAGTGATATATCTCATGGCTCTAGGTTCTGCTAAAGAATGAGATTGGAGAGGATTGAGATTTTTATCACATGCATGCTACCTGCCAGGATCTTTCCAACTCTAAGCTCAAAGCCTCTATCTCTNTTTAAGCACTTNGCATTTCAGATGTTCTGAACAAGACATCAATTTTCTCAATGCCAAAAATGTTAGAATCAAAACATTTAGTAAATTTTGAATTGGAGACCAAAATTAGATGGGAATGTATTTTTAGTGATGGCTCATCAGAAGGAGACACAGATTGGTTTTGTTAAGACATGTCTGAGTCCTCCCGCGGTGCCATTGTCTATGTGTCTTAGTGAAGGATCTGGGACACACGTCTTGAAAAGTTTAGAAAACATTGCCTAGGGATTCTCATATATTCAGCTCAGATGGAAGCTCTCCTGATAAGAATAATGTGTGCCTGTATGTGTGTGCACAATCATGTATGTGTGCACACGTGCAGTGCACATATATTCATCCACAGGTGCTGTTTGTATTAACTCCTCCTGGGTGGTACCATGTCTTAACTGGTGGGTTCAAGGTGGTAGAGTGTGGCATCTGACCTGAGTATCCTCTCTGCATGACACACAATATGTGGAGCTGGTTAGCACAGTGTTCCTATGGAGTTGTGCTCTGTACCTCCACCCCTCACTCTGGTCCTCTCATCCATCTCATACACTTTTGGTATTGGTCCCTAGAAGAGCCAGATGGCAGAGAGCTTAAAGGATTCTGCTGGATGAGTGAACAGGAATGTATAGCTATGGTGTCATCGATAGAGTCGCTTTCTTATGCAGTGTTGGGTGAACCTGTTTATCATAATTGCTGACCTTTACTGTGTCCTGAGAACTGTGCTAGCCCTATGTTATTTATAATCTGATTGTAAAACAAGTCCTTGAGTGCTTGTTATCCACATTAGACACTCAGGGGAAACCAAGGCACTGGGGTGAANTGACTATCCTAAAGCCACAGATGCTGCAGCCAGTGGAGGCAGACTTTGAACCTGGGAGGTTTAATCTCAGAACCTGAGTTGAGCTTACACTTGACACTCACNAAGCAGTGAGCTCCTGCCATTGACACTGGCTATAGAGCACAAATATCCTATCAAGTGACAATGTTCACCCAGAGAATTGGAGATACATTATGCCAGAAGCTGGCATAATGGGTGCAAATATTCAAACATTGCTTTAGTGTTTCCTTGAAGGGAAATGCTAAAAGAAAGTGTAATGTGGGCATGACTGGGGAGTCTTTGGGTTTTTATTTTTGTTTGTTTGGTTGTTGTTTGTGTTTGAGACAACATTTCATGGATCCTTGGCTGGCCTCAAACTTGTTATGTATCCAAGTATGATCTTGAGCTTATGATCCTCTTCCCTCTACCTCTCAGGTACCCACCACCCTGTTTTATGACATACAAGCTAGGTCCAAGGCTTTGGGCATGCGAGGCAAGCACTCTCCCAGTGGAGCCTCATCCCCAGATCTCAGGATTAGTTTTGGTCACGGAATTTCTAACAGTCACCTCATCCCTAAGGTAGACTGTTCAGTCACTAGGATACTGCCAATCTCATACTACCCATCCTACTCCACTGAGCCCACATCATTTCCACATCCCAACAAGCTAGTATCCTCTCATGTTCTTATATCCATTTCTGTGGCATTTGTGTTAAAAAATGAAACCTCCCAATTTTAGTAGAAAATACTAATTTGGCCGGGTGATGGTGGTGCACGCCTTTAATCCCAGCACTCGGGAGGCAGAGGCAGGCGGATCTCTGTGAGTTCGAGGCCAGCCTGGCTACCAAGTGAGTTCCAGGAAAGGCACAAAGCTACACAGAGAAACCCTGTCTCGAAAAACCAAAAAAAAAAAGAAAAGAAAAGAAAATACTAATCTGTCAACCAGGCATTTGACTTGCATCCTCTCTAGTCTGACTTCCCTCTGATCTCTCATACCTTCTCTAATTCCTGTGTCTCAGAAGTCTAAGACCCACTAACTAACCAGACCAGCTTGTCTGGCACTTCTCAGAGCAGCCAGCCTCCACTGGATAAACACTGCCCACTGCCCAGCTCCCCCAGGCTACTAGGGAGGATCACAGAACTGAGTGGGCCATNATNATGCCCTCAGTTCCACTTTGCCAAGCCCATTTTGTGAGAAGATAGATGGCTGGCTTTACAACTCTGTTTACCTCTCCAGACCTCCTCTGACCTCCTCAGACCTCCTCCCTCCCCAGGCCTCATCCTACCCACTTTGCTCCTCTCCTCCCTTCTTATGCCCCTTCCTCCTTCTCAGACTTCCTTCCATCTCCTCAGACCCCCTCTTGACCCTTCCAGTCCTTCTCCTTCCTCCCCAGACCTCAGAGTACCTTTTCCACTTCAGATTCTCAGCCAATGACCTCCTTCCATTGACCGAGACATTAGAAGAAACAGAAGACCATGGCACTGCTCCANTGCACATAGTTGCCCCTCTCAGTTTTTTGCTTGTAAGCACCTATACCTGCTCTGCTTTTCAACCCACTGGAGAAGGAGGGATTTGCTGCAGGGATGGTTGGACACTGGACACAACATACACCAGGTGAAATGTGCAACAGTAGTTTATCCTCATGACCTTTCATCCTGGGTGAGGACACTTCAGTCACACCACACAGGGTCACATGAGACTTCATATAGGATCAGTGTAACAACCAGAGANCAGGGGAAGCAGTCTTTGTACTTGTAAAAGGTGAGGCTACCTGGTTGCCTTGGGAAGATGTGATCAGTTTGTTGAACTGGACAAAGTCCTCAGAATAGCAGGGAGCTGAAGCCCCTGTTCAGGGCTAAAGCCATATTTTTAGNCTAATTGTAAGGGAGCAGTATGGACAGGGAACCTTACCTACAGAAGCAGAGGAACAAGAGGATGAATCAGTAAGTCACTNAAGGTTCTTCTTGTTTTTATTAATTCAAGATAACATTTAATATTGAATCTTAAATGCAGACCCCATGCTAAAATACCCACCCACACTACCTAGCCCTTGTGAGGGTATAGATCCCAGCTTTGCCCCTATCAAAGCTCAGACTGACAACCATAGTCTGCATCCTTCATCTCCCATCCCCAAGAATTTTGACCTTCAGTTTTGACCTCCCTCTCTGGGCCAACACACTAACATGCTGGTGTCTCTCTACCTGAAACAGCAAATAAAGACCCCACTCCCATTACACATTTTGCTCATTTATTTCTCTGATGTCTTTTACAACCAAAGTATGAAAAATNGGTGTATAAGTGGGTGCCCTTTAAGCTTATACTGGTGAGAATCCCTAGCGAAGTCTCCCTNTNTGACAGATGGATGTGTAGTCCTGCTTCACACTCTGCTGCTATGTGTGTCGAAAATAAAGTCATTTGGACCAAGCCTGCACATCACTGTCTCAGCTATACCCCCATGTCTCTGTTTCTCTTGTTGCAGACAAGACACTGGCATGCATTTTGAGACCAACTTGACTCATTTTCTACCCTTGCCTTTCAATCTTGGCCATGTGCTTAACCATCTTTACAACTTCATTGGAACTGTTCTTGTCAACATCCCAGTGACCTTGCTGTTTCTAGTCTTCACTGTGATCCCCCTGAGTGGCTGACTGGGAAGCCTCCCTTTGGGTCCTGGGTGGCATGCTCTGTGAATTCTCTTTGGTCACCTTGGCAGCTTATTCTCTGTGAGATTCTAAATGCGATGCCCCTGGGCTTAGTTCCCTTCCTTCTCTTCCTACAGCATTCCAGTTAGGCACAGACATCGGATGAATGAATGAATGAATGAATGTCTATTTCTGAGATGACTGCTGTGATCAAATCTATGTCCACATCTTTCCCACTGACGTTTGATGCAGACCCTCAAATCCAGCTGCTGACTCAACNCCTCCCCTAGGAACCTTCTAGATATCTCACACTTCCTCTTGTCGAAAGCAAGAGTCTGGATTTTACTCTCCCCCTGCTCCTAACCATGGTTTTTCCATCCAAATCTGCATGGCTCTCCATTTGTTGCACAACAGAAGCTCTGGTGCCATCCTTCCATCCCCCTTGCTCTTCACATATTTTATTTTGATTAGCATATGTCAGTCATGCAAAGTGACGTGTTTGATGATGACATCTCCATGTTTGTGTATAACGTACTTAGATCATCTTCACTGCTGTTACCCTTTCTCATTCTCCCCTTTCCTTTCTTTCTTCCCCTTCATTCTCCTTAAAAGTCCTTTTACTTCCATGCCTCTCTCTCCTCTAGATCCTGTATATGAAAAGAAGCATCCTATATGTGATGTCGTNGTTTGGATTAAAAATGTCCCTTATAGACTCACATATGTGAACATCTGACCTTGGTTGGTGACACTGTTTGGGAAGACTATGGGACCTGTAGGAGGTGGAACCTTGCTGGAGGAAGTATGTCACTGCGGGTGGGCTTTGAGGGTTTGTATCCTGCCCCCACTTCCTGTTATTTCTCTTTCTCTCCTCCTTTACTTCCTCCTCCTCCTCCTCTCTTTGCTTCATGTATGTGGATGAAATGTGCTCCCTCTGCTTCCTGATTGCCAGGCCAGCCTCATGATCCTGCTGCTATGCCTTCCCCACCACTATTCACTGTCTCCCCTCTGGAACTGTACACTAAAACAATCCCCTTTCTCCTCTAAGCTGCTTCTGTCATCCTATTCTATCACCAGAACAGAGCAGTAATTGATTCACCTGCCTTTGTGACTCTGGCTGTTATCACTTCCCATGATGCTCTCCAGTTCCATCTGTACATGTTGTTGACATCTTGTATTTAAACTGCCAGCATATCTGAGTGACTGTTCCCAGAGCCTGCCCACCTCCTTGCTTTCACCTCCCTCCCTGCCACCCGCTAGCCTGACTACTTCCATAACCTGCCACATGGCTTTCATGCTTATCCTCAGGCATGTTTTCACCATGGCCCAGAGAGAGCTCCCTGGAATGTGTAATGGGCCTTTTTCTTCCTCTGCTTGAAGCCTCCCACCTCTAAGGAAGCAAGACCTCTCCATCCCAGCCTGCAAAGCCTCTGTCCACGGTGTAACCAGAGGATGGAAGCAAGCATTCAGTATGGAGTGGCCATGTCTGGCTCCCCACTTTTATCCATCTTAGACTTCTGGGTGTTTCCCTAGCATATTGAGCTGGTTCCCACTACAACATCATTTTAAAATAAAAAAAAAATACAGTTGCATACATGAGTACTGTATGTCATTACAACCTCTCTTTCTCCTCCTTCCAACTGCTCCTGTGTTCCCCTTCCTCTAAAATTCATTACCACTTCTTTAATTATCACTGTGTTTTATACAGACAACACACACACACACACACATACAAACACACACACACACACACACACACACACACACACCCCTCACTGAGTCCATTTAATGTTGCTCATATGTACATGTATTTAGCATTGACCACTTGGGATTGGATAAACTATCAGGGAGCTTGTCCTTGGAGAAAACTCATTCTCTTTCTTTACAGCAGCCATTGATTACCTGTAGCTCTTCATACACGGGTGGGCCTTAAGAGATTTTTCCCCATCCATGTTGGTTGCCATGTCAATCTGGTATATGAGAACCATATTATTGAGATTTCCTGGGTACAACTTCCCTTTCATGTCTAGACACTAACTATCCTGGTACTCTGGCTGTTACAATCTTCCCACCCCTCTTCCAAGATCTTCTGTAAGGAGAAGGGATTGCATTGCTGCGGAGTCAGTTGGAGTTGGGAACCCATGGACTATTGTTCTCTGCATTTTGACTACTGTGGTGTTCTGTAATGGTCTCCATCTGCTACAAAAAGAAGCTTCTGGATGAAGGAAAAGAGCTACACTTTCTGTAGGTATAAAGGATAAGTATTTAGAATACAGTTAGAATTATATTGGTTGAGGAAAATGGCAGTAGTGGGTTCTTGTCTATGGTTTATGATAATTCCAGCCAGGGGTAATACCAGGCATGAACTCTTTCCAGGTGAGCAGATCTTAAGTCAAATTAGATAGTTGTTGGTTACCTCCAAGATAAGAGTCACACTATTGCACCGCTGGTGATTTCTTGCCAGGGCAGTCATTGTTGTGGTGGATAGGTGTACAGCTGGGTAGGACAGCTGATGGCTTTTCTCCTTTGGCAGTTTGCATAGCACTTCCCAGTGCTATGAAAGCTAGGGAAAGTGGGAGTGAGTTTTTAGTGATTTTTTAAAAAAGGAAAGATCCCCATCTTAAAAAAGTGGAAGATTGTCTTCTGACCCCTTATGCACACAC